>JACCIC010000088.1:2027500-2174390 GCA_018907035.1 Sycobia sp. Sy_11
ATTTATTTATTATTAACTAATTTATTCTGTTATTCATAATCTCACATAATAACTTGTTATCAAGTTAAAAAGTGAAAAGAAAAAAAAAATTTTGAAATATGAAAAAAAAAGTTAATTATTATTAATCATTATTATTAATAATTGTTATTGATTTAATATGGTTGTTGTATACATGATGGTTCATTAGCTGCTACAAGATTTGTTATTATTACTGAATTGTATTTGCTGATTACATGTGCCATCGATGACATTTTAATCCTGTCAGTTATTATTTTTGTTATCAATGGTTTATGATTTTATTATTATTATTGTCAAACTGGCACATCTAAGTTCCATTTGTCTCCACTTGTTTTTAAAATTCGTCGTTAATAATGTAATTCAGAAGTAGATTTCTCGTAGCAATCCCATATATCATGCTTGTCCTCGCAGGAAAAATAACTATTAAGTTATTTTGTCAAAATGTATGGGGGTCGATTTCAACCAATTGAAACCATTTCTGGATTTCCACCATTGGAACGATCTGAACACCCCTTTTCAGAATTGAAAAATTTGTGTACTTTCCTGTAATTTTGTTACTTTCAATTTTCCTATGTATAACATGTATAGAGCACATAGAGGTTAGGGCTACCCCCTTACTGATATGTACCTTCCCACATCAGTATATGGAGAACATTAAATTAAAAAGAGAGAAAATATATATGTTCCTCCATGCTGTTCTTCTGATCTTCCACTTCTACAATGGATATCTTAAGTAGAAGGGGAATATATATGGAGCTATGGTAAGCATTGTCGACTTTCAAAAATTATTATAAGTTATTTTTGTCAAAATTTATTATTTCTTAGTCAAACCTTCTAAATTTTTATTCACTAATTGCTGCCATTCTTGCTGACTTAAAGCACTTTTGATTTTAAAAAATTCGCTTTCCTTCTATGACAAATGGATTTAACAGTTTTACAATACAGAAGATAGTATAAGACTACTAATGGACATGGTACTGGGGTATACTATTTCAAATAGCTAAATTAGACGTGAGAGACATAAACCTTAGGGACAATAACAATAATTAACTAACAGATAACATTTAATTAACTTTAATTCATTTATAAAGTTAATAATAATTAATTTTAGTTAATTTTATTAATAAGGGAGTTCAGATTATATAATATGTAAATGTAAATATATGATTATAATAGTGTGTATATTATATAGAAAGTATACGTAGAAAATATGGAAATTGTATAGATAGTATAAATAATATAAATAGTATAACTAGTATTAATGGTGCTGTTTATCAATGACAAATATGTAAGTCTATTGTAATTCATGCTTGCTCATATTTATATTGAATATTTTTTATAGCTTAGTGTTCAGGAGGCATATTCCATACAACACACACAGTAAACAAAAGAGGTCAAAAGAATTTATCGTACTTTTCAGAATTCATTACGACTAAACTGAACTCATAAGAGTAATTAATTAAAATATTAGACTTCTACTTAGTCTGTTGCTGTGGGGCAAATCGAGGAACTCTGTCTTCTGAAACTCATTATTATTCAATGTGTATATACATATTTTTGTATATGAGTACTTATTATTAGTTTTTATTCATTATTAGTTATTATTATTTATATATATATATATATATATTTATTTAAAGGGGCGGGTAATCGGAGGAAGCAGTGAGTTTAAGACGCGAGAGGCAATAAGGAAAATCTTTATGTTTGTTGCAATTTGCTTTTTCCTACAGCAAAAAGCAATATTAACTGAGGCCACTGTACACTCCTGTGCGCACAAGCAAGATTGCCGCTCTTGCATGCTTTTCATACCGTGCCCCATTGAAACGTATACAATTTTTACACGAATACGGTTTCTATCTGCGCTTCTTTCGATAGAGGGAAACGTATATGAATTTACATGATATACTGAGGGTTAATGAATACTGCTTGGCTCTGCCACGACTACGCTTGTGCAGTGTATTTTAACAGCTCGGGCCCCACATTATTGGGCGCCATTTGTAACCTGTAACCTTACCTGGTTACTTACACGCAGATACGCCATGGTATCTGGTTAGGCTAGTGTCATCGTGGTTACTCGGAGCTAGATATACAACGGGAAAAACGGGGAGCAGAATAAATGAAGGCGTAATGTCTGATATCCATTAGACAATTTTATTCACGTGGATGATACATACTATATACACGAAATATCTACATAGATATCTTAACCAGAGCGGGTTCCGCAACGTCGATATACACGCGCAATACCAATTGGCTGACGCGCACGCGGGGGGGCGGGAAAAGTAGAGCGCGGAGGGTTCACGGAGCACCGACGGCGACGGGCGCGAATAGTTATTAGTAACACAAGCAGATGCTGTCGGCGACTTCCTCTCATCCGCTCTTTCTCTCCCACACGGATCGATCACGCGGCTTGAGCGGTGTCTTTTCGTTCTCTCGCTGGTGAATTGCGCTGTCTAGGCGGCGTCCTCGAGTTCTCGCGTGCTGGGTGCACGTCTGCTAGTGAAGGTGCTGTAGTCTTTTCGGGGAACACGAGGATGAATATAGAGGAGAGAGTACTGGAGCCGCTGTATGTGCGGATGAGCTGCAGGACAGCCTCATTTAGGACGGGGCTGGTAAATCGAGAGAATAGATGTGGTATGGTGGTGTAGAGCGTCTATTCAGTCCGGCTGCTAGATAGCGAAGAAGAGTTCTCTCGCTGCCACTTTTGCTCGTTTCTTTCGTGGCGCGCTGCGTGCACTCTATCAGTACATAATGTATCTTATTGGCAAATACGCGCGCACATGCTCGATTTTTAAAATTGATAAGACTACCGGTTTCTTGTGTACGGTTATTATATATATATATATATATATATATATATATATATATATATATATACATAATATATATATTGTGATGCGACGATTTCGACACAAAAAAAAAATTTTAATGTGATTCAATTTTTTTGCGCACACAAAAAAAATAACTCCACTCACTTACGTCAGTCCTTCAGACGATGTCCCGCCAGCCTGAAAAAAGGGAATTTCGGGAAAAAGAAACTGGTCGCATTACCACAAGAACTATACTCAATCGAAATTTATTTGTCGCGTTTGTCCGCAAATTACATACCATACCCTCCCTCTAGTTAGCGCACATACTCCACTCCCGGTCCACGTGCTCGGCACACCCCGACGGCGACCCGCGCCCCGACGCGCCTACTGAACCTGGAGGGAATGTACGAGGGAGAGGAAAGGGGGGGAAAGGGAAGAAAAAAGGTGAAAAAGAAAAAAAAAACAACAATGGACGGCGTCCGCTCACCGTGTGCACGCGGTACTCCGCTGGCGTCCGCAAGCTCGTCGTCGGTGCGGGCGTTACGCGCCGTCGATGATGGAGGCAGGCGCCGATGATGGGAGGGGGCCACTCAAATTTCCCTTTCGTCTGCCTCCGGTGGCTTCCTTCCCTACTCACTCTTCCTGCTGTCTCCTCTTCTCTGGCCAGCTCATGCTCCCTTCTGCAGCATCCACTCTCCTCGGACTTCTCTCACGACCTCTCTCCTTTCGACTCTACCCCTCTTAATTAGTTCTTCTTACTCTGCTCCTTCACAAACTTTTCTCGCACCTCTCTATTTTCCGATTCTACCTCTATCAATTTCTTCTTCTTTCTGCTCTTCCATTAACCTTTCTCGCACCTCTCTCCTTGACGACCAATAACGGAGTCCCTCGCCTCTCACGTTCACCGGGGAAGAAGGATGGGATTAGGGGGGGATGAAGGTACGGCGGCGGCCGACGACGGCCGACCACGATCGGATCGTACCGGACGCGGTCCTCGCACACGAACACTAACTTCTCCCTTTTTTTTCGTACCGCATTTTATCCAGACGATTCATTTTTTTTATGCATAGGATTCAACACACAATCTTACATGCTACATTATTACTACATTTTACTATAATATTACAAACAAATTTCTATTTTTTTTTTTAAAATGTTCTTACATACCACCCGTAATAAAAGAAATTGTCACCCTTTTTGTTCTATTACATCATCAATGATTCTACAGAACCTAGGAAATACTAATTCTTTATTAAATAGTAAATTAAATTCTTAATAAATGAAGTCATCAAGACAATACTCTTAGTTGATAATTAAAGCAAAAGAAATTTTTCGTTTATAACAACTAAAAATAAGCTCAGAAATTTAGATACTGAAGTTAATCTACTACTGATTACGATTTTGAATACTTAATAATATTTTTAAGAGGATACTATTACATTTGCTATACTAGTAACCAAATTTACATAAATTTTCATTTGCATCACTTAACTTACGTTTACATAAATTTTCATTCACATTACTTAACTTACGTTTACATAAATTTTCATTCTCATCACTTAACTTACGTTTACATAAATTTTCATTCACATCACTTAACGTACGTTACAACGTCATGACAAAGCTTTGAAAATTAGAAAGTAATTCGTTTCTATCTCTCTCGTAGTAGTACAGTATTAGATTACCTTTTATTCAACGTGCTCATTTGAATATTTGTAGAAAAAAAAAAAAAGATAAATTATATGAGCTTCTTTGGGTAAGTTTAAATGTTAGATACAGAGCGATTAACTTACTTTTTTTTAAATACACTTATTAAGCACCAACAAAAAAAAATCTATTGTAAGCTTCTGATAATAACGTTTAATAATTCAAGCTTTCCCATTAAATTTTGCGCAAGCCAGTCTGAAATCCTGCCTCTCCAATACGCTTATGGAGAATGGGGGAAAAAAAAGAAAAAATACATCTACGTTTTTGGCCAATTACAAATACTTCTTAATAGTCTTTATGCTGCCTTTGAAATGATGATTGGTATTAACTGATCTTCCTTTCCGTATTTTTAGATCTCATGACTAGCCTTTCTGGATTTGCTGTCTTATTTGTTTTTCGTAGGCTTAAGTTTCTTTCCTCTCGTTAATGTCTTATTCTTCCTTTTGCCAATCTCAAATTTCTTATTATTATTTACTGAAAAATTCAATCTATTTATCCTTACCTTATTCTTAGTCATTATTATAATTATCCGCTTTAATTTATAACTATCCCCCTTTATTGTCCATCACTAGTTTTATTCTATATTATCTATTTCTTCGTTCTTTTCTCTTTTTGTTTTTGTAAATAACTCTCGGCACTCGTCCGTGCTGTGGCATAGGTTAGGCATCCTCGCCGTTCCATCAGCCGACGGTTATGCGCGGCTCGTGGCGTGGGGAGGTAAGGGGAAGAGACCGTGTCGAGCACAAGGCGCGACGGCGCGCGCGAGCGCCTTAAGGTTTTCTTGTCCGCGGGGTGGCGCCCGCGTCGTCGTTTTCTGGACAAGTCGGCGCGGGCGCCTTGTGACTCTTGTCACAAATCTCCCCCCTAAACCGGACTTCGTCCGCTAATTCTTGGATGTCGTCTTCTTGACCGGTTTTCCTCTTCTTTAACACCCCGTCCTTGGAGTGTGCGTCTCGTGGTTGGCCTTGCCTGGTGATGATCGTCACTCTTGGTTGGTAACTTTCGACGATGAGCTCTCGCCTCAGCTTTGGTTCATCGCCTGGTCTGTCTTATCCTCCACCTCGGTCCTCCGGTCCTCCGAGTCCCACGGGTTCCTCTTAATGACCCGCGACGGCCTCCAACAACAGTCGCACTAACGCCCTTACCGATACCCGTCGTGACCCTCGACGGGCAGGTCGTGGGGTGACGACGGCTATCAGTGGCTGCGATTATGCCCTTGTTGCCGGGGTATCGCCTCGGGTCCCACGCGACAAAACGCGTAACCTGCGTAACACTTGGTCTCCCACCCTCAAACTCACATCTCGTCTACTCCGGTTATAGTACCTCTCTTGAGTGGCCCGTGCTCCGTCGATGTGGCGGACGACAAGGTCCCTCAACGTGTCTAATCGCCGTATACGGTCCTTCCATACCTCGGGCTCGATCCTCGAGACCAGACCGCGAACCTTCACCTCTCTTCTTAAGCTTTTGACCGGTTGCGAATGCCGGCCGAAATGTAAAAACGCTGGTGACACTCTAGTTGATGTTTGCGTCGCTGACGTCGTGACGTAGTTCGCACAGATGCAGGTTCCAATCGCGGTAGTCCGGTCCCACGAATATGGAAATCATGGTCTCTAAGTTCCGGTTGCTCTGCTCCACCGGATTAGCTTGCGGGTGGTATGGTGGCGTCGTGACGTGTTTCACACCATACTCGTCTAACATATTTTTAAGCACGTGATTATGAAACTCGGTTCTATTGTCGCTCAAGAAAAAATCCGGCGTGTTCCATCGGAATAGGACCAAATCCTCGAAAGCCTTGGCGACTGCCTTGCCGTCGGCTCTCTTCAACGCCTTTAATTCGACCCATCGGGTGAATAGGTCCTGGAATACCAGTATATACTTGTATTGCCCCTTGCTTGGGGGAAGCTCGACAACATCGGCGGCCACAACGACCCAAGGTTTCTCCACGATGCGATGACTCATCAGTTCGTGTGGTCCTGTTTGCGTTGGATATGCCGCTGCCACTCGGGGCACTCGCGAACGTAGGTGTTCGTATCGTGATAGATTCCCGGCCAGTCGAAGTCTCTCGTGATTCTCTTGTACGTCTTTTTGACGCCCAGATGACCAGCTGACGGTTCCTCATGTACCTCACGCAAGAATCTCTCTTGGTGATCCGTGGGTACAACGAGCTTCCAATTGTCTTGGTCCTCTGTCACGTTCTCCAAAATAGGATCCACTCTGCGCCTATATAGCATACCATCGTGTACACTCCACCCCGGGAACTTGTATGGGAATTCTATGACTTCCTGAACCCTGTGGGTGTACCATTCATCCTCACATGGTTCGAATGCAGCAATCTCTTCGAACTCATTCTCAAACATCCGGGACAACGCGTCTGGGACGTGGTGGATCTCTCCGCGTCTATGTACTATCTCAAAATCCCATTGCTGCATCTCTAAGGCCCAGCGGGACAGGCGGCCAGTAGGTTCTTTTAGGTTCCGGAGCCACCGAAGTGCGCTGTGGTCCGTAATTGCCGTGAACTTATAACCTTGCAGGTATGGTCTCAATTTCTTGATTGACCACAGCAACGCTAAGCACTCTTTCTTTGAGATCATATAATTGCGCTGAGCCGCTTGCGTCAGTACAGCCCCGATCGTGTAATGGGTCGCATCGCTCTGTACCGAGAACGGCTTCGAAAAATCCGGCCGCGCGAGCACTGGCGCGGTCATCAATGTTTCCTTTAGTTTGTTGAACGTCCCAGGTCTATGGTTGGCCCTTCCGTAATAACTTAACTAGCGGGATTTTCAATTCCGAATCTTTATCGATGAGCCTCGAGTACCAGCCAACCATGCCTAGGAACAGACGCAGTTGCTTTACGGTCCTCGGGGCTGGATACTCTATCAATGGTCGTACTTTCTCCGGGTCTGGTCTGAGACCCTCACGGTCCAACAGGAAACCGAGGTACGCCACTTGAGAGCAGCAAAACTCGCATTTGTTCCAATTGACGGATAGTCCTGCGCCTCTCAGTCGTTCCAACATGCGCTTAAGCCAGGCCATATGGTCCTCAAATGATACCGTCGCTACGATAATGTCGTCCAGGTATCCAAATACATTAGGTTCATACTCTGGTCCGAACAGTGGGTCGATGAGCCGCTGGAAGGTCATGGGGGCGTTCGTCAGGCCGAACGGCATTCTGGTGAACTGCCAGAGACCTGATCCAGGTACTGCGAAGGCCGTGAACTTCCTGCTCTTTGCGTCCATTGATATCTGGAAGTACCCTTCCTTCAGGTCTACCTTCGATAAGTATCTGGCCTTACGCAGCTTATGCAAGATAGAATCCATACGAGGTAACGGATAGGCGTCGTTAACGGTGACAGCGTTCAGGTCCCTGTAATCCACACAGAAACGGAACGAACCGTCGGACTTTTTCATGATAACAGGCGCGCTGCTCCACTCACTGGCCGAGCGCTCGATCACTCCTTTCTCGAACATCTTCTTCACTTCATCCTGTGCTACCTGCATCATCATCGGCGGCATGTGTCTCGGCCGATGTTTGACTGGAGCCGCGTCCTGTACCTCTATTCTATGTTCGGTCAGGGTAGTCGCTCCCAATCGTTCAGCGGCCTCGGGCAACAATTTACTCACGAGGTCCTCCACTAAGGTCCTTTGGTCCTCGCTGGCTTCGAAGATACCCGCGCATTCGGCCGATATGGCTAACTCTTCCTCGTCCACCTCTTGTCCCTTCGACTAAACTCTCTCTACCTACCGCCTCGAATATGCCACTGTCCAGGTCCAAGAAACTCGCTGCTTTGACTGACAACTCTCCGACAACTCCATCCACTTCTAGTATTAGCGGTATCTCGCCTAGCATGGTCGTTCCTCCTCCGAGGGCACTCTTCAGCCTCGTCGAGGTTGGCCGTAGTCGATGCTTGAATCGCTCGGCTTCTCGAGGTCCGACGATCGAAACTACGGCTCCAGGGTCGAACAATGCGTGATAACTCTTCCCGTTCATCCCCACGGGAAGAAACAATCGATTCTCTAACGTCTCACCGGCTACCTCGGGTCAATCTTGGTCCGGGCCGGTTTCTTTCGTCTGTTCCGTTTTCTCCAGGTCCTGGGACTCCACATTCCCTGATGTCTGATTTAACTCCGCTCCAACTCCACTCCACCCTGAACGTTACTGGTGGGAGGTCCCGGCGTTAGCCAGGCTGGAGGCCTACCTCTCGGCCATCTCGGTGGCGGAAACTCTAGTCTCTTCAATACCTGGTTGAATCTGTGACTAGCATCCTGCGAGGTACTCCTCGCTTTGGACACCTCCACTGCTTCTCGCGCCTCTATCGTTGAGTGGGGCGGTCTTACGATACACGGTCTCTGTTGCGCATACCACGTTGCTCCCGCGATCTGACGTTTCCTAAGGGACTCCCCGATCTGTATCTGACCTATCGAAAGTATAAATTTATTCTATAAGAGCTGTGCACCTTACCTGCTTTAATGAATACGAACTGCAGCCTAACAATGTTTTAATTCTTAGGTCTGTCTGACATAAAGGTTGGAAGAAATTTTGTACCTAATTCAATTAAAATTTTTTTTTTCGTTCCTGATTCCTTTCTTTCATAACAAAAAAAATGTCATTTCAGTCGCACATTTACCTGTAATCATAAATATAATCTGCAAAAGAAAATCAAGTTATAATAATTCACGACTTCAAATGAATTTTCCTGAAAGTAGATTTTTTTTTGTATATACACATCCGATCGCAACTTTAACAGCAACGTGAATCAAAAAAATTAATACGTCGTGGTTCTTGCCGCGCACATCCACCCGCACGAACTCTCGCGGCAACAATCATTTCCGCCGCACGCGGTCGTATCGCGACACGTGGCCAAGATGGCGTCGCCACGTGGCGACAAATTTAATTTTCCGATTCCGACCGGCCGGGCTCCACGTTCGGCGGCATTTTGTGATGCGACGATTTCGACACAAACAAAATTTTAATGTGATTCAAATTGTTCGCGCACACAAAAAAAATAATAACTCCACTCACTTACCTCAGTCCTTCAGAGAAGGTCCCGCCAGCCTGAAAAAAAGGGAATTTCCGGAAAATGAAACTGGTCGCATAACCACAAGAACTATACTCAATCGAAATTTATTTGTCGCGTTTGTCCGCAAATTACATACCATACCATCCCTCTAGTTAGCGCACATACTCCACTGCCGGTCCACGTGCTCGGCACACCCCGACCGCGACCCGCGCCCCGACGCGCCTACCGAATCTGGAGGGAATGTACGAGGAAGAGGAAAGGGGGGAAAGGGAAGAAAAAAGGTGAAAAAGAAAAAAAAACAACAATGGACGGCCTCCGCTCACCGTTTGCACGCGGTACTGCGCTGGCGTCCGCAAGCTCGTCGTCGGTGCGGGCGTTACGCGCCCTTGATGATAGAGGTAGGTGCCGATGATGGCAGGGGGCCACTCAAATGTTTCTTTCGTCTGCCTCCGGTGGCTTCATTCCCTGCTCACTCTTCCTGCTGTCTCCTCTTCTCTCATCAGCTCATGCTCCCTTCTGCAGCATCTACTCTCCTCGGACTTCTCTCACGACCTCTCTCCTTTCGACTCTACCCCTCTTAATTTCTTCTTCTTACTCTGCTCATCCGCAAACCTCTCTCGCACCTCTCTGTTTTCCGATTCTACCTCTATCAATTTCTTCTTCTTTCTGCTCCTCCAATAACCTTTCTCGTACCTCTCTCCTTGACGACCAACAACGGATTCCCTCGCCTCTCACGTTCGCCGGGGAAGAAGGATGGGATAAGTGGGGGAGGGGGAAGGTACGGCGGCGGCCGACGACGGCCGACCGCGATCGGATCGTACCAGACGCGGTCCTCTCATACGACCACTAACTTCTCCCTTTTTTTTCGTACCGCATTTTCCCCAGACGACTCATTTTCTTTATGCTTAGGATTCAACACACAATCTTACATGCTACATTATTACTACATTTTACTATAATATTACAAAAAAATTTCTTTTTTTTTTTTTTTAAATGTTCTTACATACCACCCGTAATAAAAGAAATTGTCACCCTTTTTGTTGTATTACATCATCAATGATTCCATAGAACCTAAGAATAACTCTTTATTAAATAGTAAATTAAATTCTTAATGAATGAAGTCATCAAGACAATACACTTAGTTGATTAAAGAAAGCAAAAGCAATTTTTCATTTATAACAACTAAAAATAAGCTCTGCTTTGAGATTTTTACTTTGTAAATTTCTTATGCTATGCATATGATACATAAGACAATACTATATTCTAAATAATGTATAAATTTTCAATGCTTATCTTATACTCTAATATTTCTGCAATTATCGAAACAGTAACATAGAGAGATTTGGCTTAGAATAGAGAAGAATCAAGTCATGTAATTATTAAAAATATCACAATGCAGAATGAAGATTAACACAACATACTTCACATAATTAATCTAATGGAAATCTAAAAATTGTCATTTTAAGGTGTTATTTAAATATTAATAATTATTAATAATTTAAAAGTGTTGAAAATCGTTTCAAACACGGACACATTTATCTTTTATACTTCATATAGTTCACCATAGTAAAGAGCAATTATTTATATAATAGCCATCATAAAAATTAATATTATTTAAATGCTAAAAAAAATTTTTTTTATTTAATAAAGACGTAAAAAAAACCTTCATAATTTATGGTGACGTCTCTAATTAATTAGTCTCGTAACTTTTCTTAATTGCCATCACTCGTCAGTGTTTTCTTGATTCAGTTAAAGGAATTTCCAATGATCACCTTTTAATGCATTTCCGTTCTGCCTTGATTTAGGTTAATACCATCTATATCAGAGATACTTTGCAGTGAGATTACATTTTTTTTGTGTCATTGAGTAAAGACAAATTTCCGTATTTTTTTTCCTTTGTAGTAGCTTGTAAATAAACAAATTCCATTATTATGTAAAACTCATCACAATAAAAAACAAATTACATTACTTTTTTTTCAAGTCTGGTTATAAGAAGGATCTTAAAGTTAATGTGACCACAAAAAAAAACTATATGTGAAATTTGAAGTCTCAATTTAAAAACTTAAATCAACCCCTTTTTCCTCTTACGCAAAACAATCAATTCCAAGAAGTGAGACTTTCTGGTCTTTAGCTCTAACTAAGAGTATCTATTATTATAAATTTAATACTACAACCACTAACTTAGTTTACAGGCCTGTAATCCAACTTCAAGAGAGTCAATGCTCGCCGTTTGTAATTTACATAAAATATTTTGTCATTTGTGACAACTTAATAAAGGTTACACGCAAACTTAAAGCCTTTCCTTTTTTTTTTTTTAATGAACAATTTTCTCTGAAAGGATGAATTTTGAAATAGGTCATCGATTCGCTACCATCAAGATCTCTCAGTTTTTTCCTTAAATCACACTGGAAATTTAGATACTGAAGTTAATATACTACTAATTCCATGTATTACGATTTTGAATACTTAATAATATTTTTAAGAGGATACTATTAGATTTGCTATACTAGTAACCGCAGTTACATAAATTTTCATTCGCATCACTTATCTTACGTTTACATAAATTTTCATTCACATCACTTAATTAACGTTTACATAAATTTTCATTCACATCACTTCACATACGTTACAACATCATGAAAAAGCTTTGAAAATTAGAAAGTAATTCGTTTCTATTTCTCTCGTAGTAGTACAGTATTAGACTATCTTTTATTCAACGTGCTCATTTGAATATTTGCAGAAAAAGAAGGAAAGATAAATTATATGAGCTTCTTTGGGTAAGTTTAACTGTTAGTACACAGACCGATTAACTTAATGTTTCAAAAGGTTTTTCTTTCTTTTTAATACTCATAATGGTTTATCAATACCTTTTTTTTATACACTTATTAAGCACCATCAAAAAAAAAAATATTGTAAGCTTCTGATAATAACGTTCAATAATTGAAGCTTTCCCATTAAATTTTGCGCAAGCCTGTCCGATGAAATCCTGCCTCTCCAATACGCTTGTGGAGAATGGGGAAAGAAAAGAAAAAATACATCTATGTTTTTGGCCAATTACAAATACTTCTTAATAGTCTTCATGTTGCCTTTGAAATGATGATTGGTATTAACTGATCTTCCTTTCCGTATTTTTAGATCTCATGACTAGCCTTTCTGAATTTGCTGTCTTATTTGTTTTTCGTAGGTTTAAGTTTCTTTCCTCTCGTTAATCTCTTATTCTTCCTTTTGCCAATCTCAAATTTCTTATTATTATTTACTTAAAAATTCAACTCACTTATAGCTCCTGTATTTATAAAAATTTTACTGTCATGTATCTCTTTTTCTAGCAAGTCACCAAATTTGTTTTTTTTTTCTTATTCATAATCTGCAACAATAGTCTTTGTATTAATTTGATGCTGCGTTCATTGATGATTGCACTTCTTCTCGTTGTGCAATGGTTTACTCTTGCTTCACAAATTTTTCCTTTCTTTTATCTGCATCTGACATATATATAGATATTTTTTTTTATTACTCTTTATCTTTATTAACAGTATGCATCTTATCACTACTCACCGCTTTATGTCCCTTATTATTCATTATTTCATCTTTACTCTCACTTTGTCCCCTTCATCTATTATTTTTATCCTTACCTTATTCTTACCTTATTATTATAATTATCCCCTTTAATTTATAACTATCCCCCTTTATTGTCAATCACTATTTTTATTCTATCTACCATTTCTTCTTTCTTTTCTCTTTTTTTTGTAAATAACTCTTGGCACTCGTCCGTGCCATGGCCTAGGTTAGGCCTCCTCGCCGTTCCATCAGCCGATGGTTATACGCGGATCGTGGCGCGAGGAGGTAAGGGGAAGGGACCGTGTCGAGCAAAAGGCGCGACGGCGCGCGCGAGCGCCTTAAGGTTTTCTTGTCCGCGGCGTGGCGCGCGCGTCGTCGTTTTCTGGACAAGTTGGCGCGGGCGCCTTGTGACTCTTGTCACAATATATATATATATATATATATATATATATATATATATATATATATTATGATGAAGTACAAGGCGCCCGCACCTATCTGACTTCGCTCGTTTAACACGGCATGCTTGCAACCAGAGGTGCCAGACGGTACTGACAACTCGGGCATGTATGTTAGAGGCTTTACCCCCCCCCCCCCACCCATGCGCTAATTGGCTGAAACTCGCGCGATAGTTTAAATCTCAATCTGTATGATCGTATAAAACAATAAGCAAGACGGTTAAAAAAATTAGTGATGTTAATATATAACTGTGGCCGCATGCACATAAATATTTTACAACATATCGACTATTAGAAACTCATTAATTATCAACATTGAATATTAAAATTATTATTAATAGTTATGATTATTGTAAATTCTATTTTTAATAATAATTTCATAGTACAAATATTAGTATTAAAAATATTATTTATTATTATTTAATATAATTTATAGCATCAATAATTTTTTTAATAGTCTTGCTTGTTATATTATACGATCATATGGATCATATATAATATAACTTTCAAATATTGCGCGAGTTTCAGCCAATCAGCGCGTGTAGGTGTAAAGCCTCTAACGCGCATGCCCGAGATGACAGTACCGCCTGGCACCGCTGCTTGCAATCGATGAGCCATGCGTGTAGCCGTCTGCGAAAAGAGTAAAAAGAGGTTATGAATGGACTGACAACTATTCATTATCGCCTGGCCGTGGAGCAACAACGAAAAAGATATATTAAATTTAATCACTTTTGGGCAAGAAGTCAGGACTCCAAAGACAATAAGAAACCTAATCGTCTAAAAGAAAAAAAATAATTGGCGAGATAAAATTTTGATTGTTGATGATCGTCATGTGATATGTACCAATTCCAACGTTTTGATTTAAATTTAATCTATATTTAATTATTTTTAGTTTAGTATCACTGGTGTTTAATTCTAAAAGAAAAAAAATGGATTCTAAACTTTGTTATGGAGTTACAGGAAAAAAAAAATAAAGCTGATCAAATCCAATCCAGAGAGACTGAAACTATTTACAAAGAATTAAAATCATCGTTTATCTGTTTTCTATCTATGTTTTTAAAATCTATGTTTCTGATGATCAAATTTTCTGAAATAATTTTGTTGAAAAAATGGAAAGAATTTAAGAAGCATAGAAAAAATTTAAGCAGCATAACGAAATGCTACAGATATTGTTAAAACTGACACAACTGAAGAAAAGCCAGATACATCCATTGAATCTGTTTCAGGATAATACGGTGATTTTTTCTTTTTTCCTCTTTAACTGTTTCATATATTCGCTGTCACTCTTCTATACTCTAATTCAACTATTCCTTGTAATTCTACATCTTCATTAAGCCACTGTTTATTGTTAGGATAGACGATATTTCTATCGGAAGCTAATATAGAAGGGAGATATCGCAATCATAATTGATAGTGCAATATTTGATACGGTGGCTACTCTTAGTCTATTTGTATGACTGGTATGCTAATAAATAGTCTCATAAGCCAACATGACCTCAGCGCATATTCGAACTTTGAAACGCATTGCTGGGTTTTAGTTACTTTGATCTTTTAATATGCAGTAACATTTCAAAATTATTCCAGTAATATTGTTTTCATTTGTTGCTTTAGATCCTAATTTTAGGCCATAAATTAATCGAAGGTAATTCCAAGATACTCGATATTACTTGTCAACCATATGCTATTAACTTCTTGGCATACAGCCACTTTTTCGTTGTCGATATAAGTATGTTTATAGTTTTCTCAACCATTGATTTCAATTGTACCTTGCTCCAAGTTAACTAATAATCAGCTACTTTTAAGTTGCTAGACCTTGCTAAGTATGATTATAAAATTACAAATATTACCACATCAGTATATGCAATTATTTCTAGCCTTCTTTGAAACGATAGCCGTAATAAATTTAAATTAAATTATAAAAACTTATTATAATGATTATTTTTATTATAGTTTTTATTATTATTAGAATTATTATTTTTATTATAATATTTATTAGACCGCTCGTTTGATCAGTCCGTTAGAGCCATGGCTCCAGAGGTCGCATAGTTTATTCTTAAAATAATTATTAAAATTTCTTAAAACTTATTATAATAAAACAGTCTTCATAAAATTTTTTATTTTTCATCACTTTAATTTCATTATTCATGCACGATATATGGATTTTTCTTCACTTTTTGAATTTGATTTGAATTTTTAGTTTTTAAATTATTGCAGTCTGTAATAATGGTCACCTAATTTATCGAATTTACACCGTTAGAAAAAATACGTAATCACCGATTCCAAAATTATTTTCATTAATCCTTTTTTAATTTAGTTTTCAATTAATAATGTTTTCATAAAATAATTTCTTTATTACATTGAACACATCTTACGAAATACTTTACACAGCCCTGATATGTCGGCAGTGCGTCAGCTACTCGCAAAGGATCATTCAACGGTAACCGAGTTAAACATCCGAAAATAACCTCAAATTACATATGCATTATAGTGTATTACATACACGCAATATTCAATATAGGAATATCGAGTTAGTTTTACTAACTAAAATCTTTAGTGGCAAAATCTCTTAAGCGATTTGTTGTAGGTGAAATGCAGTTTTTTATTTTATTATTTTATTTCATTCAACAACGTTTAAACTTTCCTTCCATTAATCTACTTTGAAAATTGATATACTAAATAGTCAAAATTGAATTCGACCTTCTAAATATACAAATATATCGTTGAAAAAGCATCGATGACTGTAGAAGTCTGATCGTGAGAAAGTGCAAAGCCAAAACAGAATTTAGATATTAAGTTGTCAAATATTTCTCTATCCGCCTTTTTGTCTTATGAATTTCGCGGCTATGTACAAAGCACCACAGAGCACGTATCTGGCAATACTATACATCATTTGAAAGTTCTTGACATAACGTACAAAATGACGCTATGCATGATTAGTTTTGATATTGCGTTCAAAAGTTATAGACGTGTAGTTCACTAACGCCGAAATTCGCGCTATTTTAAAGTTTTCCGTCGTCAATGGCAAATCCGCTAGAGAAACATTCCGTGATATTAATGGTCTTTTGGGAGATGACACGATACACTTCGAACCGCAGAGGAATGGTTTCGACGATTCAGAGACGGTGAAAACGACACCATGTATAAGCCAGCCGGTGGAAGACCTGTAACGACGAATACCGATCAAATCATGAAATTTATCGACTTAGACCGGCATATGGTATCTCATGAAATCGCCCAGGAGGTGAGAGTTAGTCACCACACCATTTTAAACCAGCTGCAGAAGACTGGATACAAAAAAAGCTTGATGTTTGGGTGTCGCATGTTTTGATGCAAAAAAACCTTCTGAACCGAATAAACGCCTGCGATCTGTTGCTGAAACGGAACGAAGTCGACTCATTTTTGTAGCGGATGATGACTGGCGACGAAAAATGGATCACATACGACAATATCAAGCGAAAACGGTCTTGGTCCAAGGTCGATGAACCATCCCAAACAGTGGCCAAGCCGGGATTGATGGCCAGAAAGGTTTTGCTGTGTGTTTGGTTGGATTGGAAGGGAATCATCTACTATGGCCAGACTCTTAATTCTACCATCTACTGTGAACAACTGCACCGCTTCAAGCAGGCGATCGACAAGAAGCACTCATACTTGGACAATAGGAAGGGTGTAGTGTTGCACGAGGACAACGCCAGACCACACACTTGGTTGATGACTCGTTAGAAGCTACGGGAGATCAGATGAGAGGTTTTATCGCATCTACCATATAGCCCGGATATTGCGCCAAGTGATTACCACTGATAATATTGTTTCCATTAAAACTATAATTAAAATGTATAATAGAAAAGGTTAATATTATATGTTCATGGGTAATATATAATTTCCAATAACACATTCCAAATCAAGTTAAATATTATTGCATAATATGTAAATGCATTTCGTTTATTGAATGAAATTTATGTAATCAATTATTTAGCAAGCAACATGACTGCAATTTATAATAATAATTATATATCTAAATAAAACAACATCTAGAACGGATACGTATTAATTGATATATATATAGTATTAGGAGTGTGAATAAGTCTTTCCCGTTTTTTGTAAGAGATGGCGCCACCAATACTGTGCGAGTATTCAATAGTTACATATGTCATAATCAAAGCTTATTCATATGTCAACAATTCCATACTAACACATTAGTTAAAATTTTTTCGCATCATAAATTTTTGATATCGTGAAAATGTCGAAATTTGAGCCGAGTCGACGTCATTTGCGGGAAGTTTCACTTTATTGGTTCAATTTGAAGAAATCTGCTGCCGAGACGCATCGATTGCTTCAGGAGGCTTATGGAGACGGTTGTGTCGATGATTCAAGTGTTCGCGGATGGTTTCGACGCTTCAAAAGCGGTGATTTCGACGTGGAAGACAAGGAGCGTTCCGGGCGGCCGCAAATCTTTGAAGATAGAGAATTGGCGACTTTGCTTGATGAAGATTCTTGTCAAACGCAAGAAAAACTTGCTGAAGTATTGGGAGTTGACCGAACAACCATTTCCAAGCGTTTGAAAGCCATGGGAATGATCCAAAAGCAAGGAAATTGGGTGCCGTACGAACTGAAGCTGAGAGACGTCGAACGGCGTTTTTTCACTTGCGAACAGCTGCTTCAGCGACATAAAAGAAAGGGCTTTCTGCATCGTATTGTGACTGGCGATGAAATGTGGATACGTTACGATAATCCGAAGCGAAGAAAATCATGGGGACTACCCGGCCATGCATCATCATCGACGGCCAAGCCAAATATTCATGGCGCCAAGGTCATGCTCTGTATATGGTGGGACCAGCTAGGTGTGGTTTACTATGAGCTTCTGAAACCGAATGAAAGGATCACAGGCGAGGTCTATCGACGACAATTGATGCGTTTGAGCCGCGCACTGCGAGAAAAACGGCCACAATACTCCGACAGGCACGACAAAGTTATTTTGCAACATGACAATACTCGCCCACATGTTGCACCGCCGGTGAAAACATACTTAGAAACGCTCAAATGGGAAGTCCTACCCCACCCGCCGTATAGTCCAGACGTTGCTCCGTCTGATTACCATCTCTTCAGATCGATGACGCATGGCCTGGCTGACCAGCACTTCCATTCCTACGAGGAAACCAAAAAATGGGTGGATGACTGGATAGAAGCCAAACCGGTCGAATTTTTTCGCAACGGGATTCGTATGTTGCCAGAAAGATGGGAAAAAGTTGTAGCTAGCGATGGCCAATACTTTCAATAATTCATTTATAACCATTTTTTCACAATAAAGGCTCAAAATTTGAAAAAAAACGGGAAAGACTTATTCACATACCTGATATTATATTGCATTTGAGAAAATAAAGCGAAATTAAAAGTAAATTTACAAATTAATGAAATGAAAGTTAATTTTTTATTGAAATATATCCACACTTGATTCTTTAAACATTTTTAAACTTACGTTTATTAGGGCTTGTTGATAGGGTATAGAAATTGAATTTTCCGGTTTTTTCTCGTATTTGTTATTAATAAATACAATAATTTAAAATGTGCACCTGTGGATGAATAAAACAAACTTTGTATTATTGAAAGCACAATCCTTTTCAATAATATATTCGCCCGGAGCTTGTAATTAAGGATTAGAAGCAGCATCTTTGTTTCATCGTTGGGTTGTTATATTACAGTATTCAAGCTTCTTGGTATTTATGTTTCACGCAAGCTTTTGTTGATATAGAATTTTATTGAGATTAATTTTGCGGAAATTTGCTTATTAACTGCATTTATTATTTAAATATAAAATAATTGTTGTGCCGTAACGTATAAAGTGCGAGGGTGGATAGAGTGGTGGATTTCTTTTACACATGGACAACCAAGATAGACGGTAACAGAAATGTAAAACCCATAGGTATGTGGGTCACTATCTGTTGGGGAACATTTAATTAGTAATGTTCTCCGAAATCCAGATGACGCTAGTACAAGTTCCCCAGTTTCTCAGCTAGTACAACTTTTCCAGTTCGGATTTGTTTACATCCGTGTGAATGATTTACAACCACTGTTCACATGATACAGAGAGATCAGCCAGTCAGAATATATATATATATATATATATATATATATATATATATATATATATATATATATATTGTAACCACAGAAATGCAGCTACTCTTGCCTTGGAACGAAGCGTATGTATCTGCGTATGTGTGTGTGTGTGTGTGTGTTCACCACGACGCACACGATGCATTCACCGGCTGCTGAAACGGGGAATTGAGTAACGAATAGGGGGCCGCGGTAATAAATAAATAATAGGCTGTTCGATTATGATTAATACAACATTTTTTAAACGACTAATATATACGCACTGTTACGAAGTGCTATAGCTCGTGGGCTGGTCCCTGCTCGTAAGTTGCGCGACGCGAGAAACAGAGGAATTGGAACATTGGAACAATAGCTCTCAAATCTCAGTACAGCTACTTTATATATATATATATATATATATATATATATATATATATATTGTGACGAGGAACGCAAGCACTGCGTGCGCCTGCCTTCCCCGTCCCGTTGCTCTCTCTCCAGTCGTAGCATGTACATATTTATCTGTATATTTATATGTAGAAACGTTTGTATGTTTCAGGCCGACGCACAACCACCGGCGGAGAGGTAAGTGAGAGAGAGAGCGGGGAGTGGGGAGAGACAGCCACGCGCGCGGTTTAGACAGACGGAGAGCCGCGAAGAGCACGCACGCGTCGCAACCGGCCTTTCGCGCACGTTTTTTTTTGCTTTGGCATCTCGCCACGGTCGTGTCGTAACTTACGGCGTGCGGGAACACCTTGTGTGTCGAGTGTTTCCCTCGTCTCGTACCTCGTCTTCGGGGAGGGTACTTGACTGGATCGCCGTTCTGTGCCACAGTGTTGTGGGTGTGTGCGGTGCACACGCGCCGGGCAAGAGTCCGAGCGGATGACTTGTCGTCCGACCCCGCCTCCGCGGAATAGCCGCCCCATCCCGGGGTCTCCGGACGCCGACGTCACCGCCGCTCCCGGCGAAGGAAGGTGCTGCTGCCGCACGAGTGCAGGGATTACGCGCTGCGGGATCATCGAGCCCCGACTCGCTGTAAGTGGCAGCTCCTGTTTTCTCTCTCTCTCTCTCTCTCTTCCCGAACGCCCCGCGCGCCGTCGCCCCGGCGACCCTCGGCCTGCGTCCCGCACGCCTCATATATAGGCGCTGCGTTGTATTCTTGTTTGCACGGCGTTATTAAACCTTGTTTGAATTTTAATTATTTTTATTTTATTATTTCGTGGGTGGTCCGTTAGCCGCCCTACCTCACGCGCAATCCTGAACGCGATATTCGCCCCTCGCGAACCGCCCCTCTCCCTTGCCGAAATCCTTCGGGGCTAAGCCCAGCCGGGCACGAATTTGCAACCGCCGTGCCCGCCGTCCTCGTGCTCGAGGCGGACACGCGCACCGTTACAATATATATATATATTAACATAATGATAAGCTTCTATACAAGGGTGATAAATAATCGTAAACATATTATTGCTTATCTCATTACCCCATGTCTATTATGACTTATTGGCGCTTGGAAACTCAAACCTATGCAACCTCGACCGCAACGATTACTATAATATATATAATTATGCCGGTTCCACTTCTTAAAAATTATAATATGTTACGTTCCTAAAAAGTGGATTGGTAGTACAGAACATTGTGTTTAGTTCTGCAAACGATCACAATTCATTTCGTTAGTAATCGCTGCGATTGATTCGGACTTCCTTCAGGGTATGTAGTAATAACAAATACTAATTTTACAATGCATTACGCACAATGCAGGAAAAGGTGCATGCAATATGTATCTGAAGAGGCGGCGCGGGCCATGCAGTCGCACAAACTGACAGACGAATCGGATGAGCCAAGCCCACTTACGTAAGACCACTGATGAGGCACCCTTCCTCCTGGTCGGCGGTGTCAGTTACGGAATATACGGGATATACACTAGCATAATTTTACACGTTAAGTTGATAGCAGCGAAAAGCAAAGGGCGAGCACTACCTCGAACGTGATGGATATACATAAAAATACGCGAACAGGTATTTAATGTTGTAAACGTGAAACACTCGCATAGCTGTGCAAGTACGCGGTCTAGTTTGCTTTCTATGCCGGATAGTTCCTCTCGACTCAATTGGGTTTTCCTCGGAGATTTCTGATGAGCGATCAAGATGACAAAAGTAGCACGTGCAAAACTGGGCGATCGAGGACGGGGTCTACTGTGAGATGCAAGATTGATGAAGTCCGAGGATCGTAAAAGAACTGCTTGTTCGTTCGGCGCGTGCGACGGATTCCAAGAACGAAGTCCGATCTCAGCTCGGGTTTGTTTACATGCGTGCGAATAATGTACAACCACTGTTCCCATGATACAGAGAATTCAGCCTATCACAATATATATATATATATATATATATATATATATATATATAACATGAGAGTTATATTATTCTCTCACGTTTAGACATTCTGCTGTTTCAAGAATAGTTACAAATTTCATAAATATTAAACTTACTTTCTTGCGTAAGAAATTTGGGTGTATTAGGGAAATAGACGGATTTTTTAATGAAAATATCTATTTTTATTACTGAATTCGTTTAAAAATTAACAATTTCAGCAAATAGTTGTGTTTCGTAAATTACTTATAACATTTAAGAAAATATTAATTGAATAATCCTAATAATAATAATAATAACAATAATAATAATAATAATAATAATAATAATAATAATAATAATAATAATAATAATAATAATATTATGAGTTCAAGGAGAAAATTAATAGACACAACACTTTTATTAATATCAAGCAACAATTTATTTAATAAAGAAAAAAGAAAATACTATAGGTATAAAAAACCTCCACTCGGTGAGTGGAGGAAAAAGCCTTTCAAAAATTTATAACGTTAAATTTTATATAAATAATACAGTTAATATTCTATTCTAAAGGCAACAGGTCACTAATTTCTATGCTAGCGCTTTACAAAGATTACAGATACTCGCTAAAGGTGTGCACTCCGTGAGGTGAGGACGCTGGTGGAAGGGGTCCTTCCGCAGTTCCTCCTACGCCGCGTCGCGATCCCAACATCTTGGGGACGGGATCAAGGCCCTTCGCCGACGGCAGCCTCTGGACTCGAGAGTCGCTCGGGAAGCCCCTTTGAGATACGCACAGGGGCGGATCTCACCAAGGCCTCAGTGCCTTGTCCACGCTTGCCTAATAAACTGAGGCACACCGAACAACTCACTATCCTTACAAATGAATTCCAAAAAAATCCGCTCGCAAAAAAGACAATTTTAATCGAGACCGCACACAATCACCGACGCTCGATCAACTCACAAAACTAATCGGCGCGGCAAAGGCGTTTTTACACAAACTCACAGTCCAATACGAGCTCAAACTAGTCGCCAAGAAGCGCTGGACATAACTAACTCTCTCTCTTTTCCGAACGATGCTCGGAGCCCTTAAAGTTACAAAAAAAAACGAAAGAAATGCCCACGCCAAGCCAAGCAGTAAAAACCAACGATTTCGCCAGTGTCCACTCTCCCGAATTTTCTTGCAGCTGTTGTTCTCCTCAATATTTCAAGCGATTGAAATATCGAAGAATAAACGGGCCCATATTTGCCACGTGTACGCCTTATTGAAGTCGGCGGGGCGACGCAGGGGTCTCCGGTCGAGCTCCGGATTTTAATTGCCGGCCGCGCGCATCGCGTTGCATTTCCTGTCGAACGTGCTCACAGGATTTCTCACGCTTTTCTTCGTCATCAATGGGAATATAAAAATTCATACCACTACGAACTTACCATCGCTGTTTTCTAGTAAGATTCAAAATCTAAACAAGTTGTAACGAAATTATGTTCTGAAATTTACTGTTATGGTTAATTCATGTCCAGTAAATTTATTGATATAGACAAGCAATTATTTATTAACATGAATAAATTTGGCCAAATTCATATTGACGATTGTTTTTACATGAAAAAATTTTGTAATTATGAAATTATTATATCTAGAAAGATGCAGAGTTTTGCCGTTAATCGAAGTGACATCCTTCTGTCTGTATGAGGATCAACATTCAATTAATGTGACCTTCCCTTGTGAATAGAATACTGACAAAAATATAACTATTTTAAATCAAAAACATTTGTAGTCTATAAATATCGTTATTATTAAAGCTGAAAGAAGCAATGTATAATATGTACTATTAACCATATTTTCTAGGGCATCGCATTGATTATTGGATTGTGTTTTTATGGAACTATACAAGACAATCAATTGGGAATTCAAGCAGTACAGGGTGTAATATTTATTTTAGTTTCAGAAAACACATTTTTTCCCATGTATAATGTACTTTCCTTAATCCCACAAGAATTACCAAATTTTTTACGAGAATATAAAGCAGGATTGTTTCCAGTACATGTTTATTATTTAGCTCGTGTTATTTCTTTGGTAAGTAATACTAATAATTTAATTGTACTTACGTCGACTGTCCATATACAAATTAATAAATATTTTTTTATTGGTCTTACAGTCCAATCAATTCAATCTAAAAATAAAAATAAAAATTAAAAATAAAAATAAAAATTAAATTAAAAATTAAATTAAAATTATAATGACAGTGAGACTGTTCTTGTTTACATTCACCCCCGTAGACTAATCTGAAAATAAAATATTAGCTGAAAAAATTCTTTGTTAGTAAAGTGCAGTCTGACTGTCCCCAATACCCTTACCTAATTGAAGACTTATCCAACGTTTCGAGCTCGCTACGGTTCCTCATCCGGGACTAAACTAAACCATATATTCTAATCTATATATACACTAAATAATAATAAATATTCTAAACAAATTGTTCAAAACCAATCAATTTAATAAGGAATGATAAACATTGTCCAATTTACCAGACTTTAACATTAAATTCACATTATTTCGATTCCTGGAAATGTGAATACTTTCAAGACTCTCCTTTTTATACTTATTATTAATACC
Source organism: Sycobia sp. Sy_11 (assembly GCA_018907035.1). Lineage (NCBI taxonomy): Eukaryota > Metazoa > Arthropoda > Insecta > Hymenoptera > Epichrysomallidae > Sycobia > Sycobia sp. Sy_11. The sequence goes on from JACCIC010000088.1 coordinate 2,052,104, forward strand.
ATGTTCTAAAATATCCACATTCACAAAATCAAAAGAATGCAAAAACTTTAAACAATGCTCTTTTACACCGGAAGTAATATGTAAGCTACGCAAACTATATATATGTTCATAAATTCTCTTTTTTAAATATCTACCTGTTTGTCCAATATAGTATGTATCACGATCTATGCTATTAATTTTGTAAACAATTCCTGATTTTAAGCATAAATCATCCCTATCTTTGCAATTATTAAACAATCTACTGAAATTATTGCTAATTGCTACTAAGAAAATCTGAATGTTATATTTCCGAAAATTTCTTTTAATTCTTTCAGACAATCCTCTAACATATGGCAAGACAATAATTTTGCCTCCGTTAGCATCAACTCCTGCACTATGTCTATTTTCGATATTATAAATGTCAAACAATCTCTCAGCAATTAATCTATTCATAAATTAAATTGGATAACCATTATTAATGAAAATTTCTCTTACTATCTGTAAATTATTTTGTCTAAAATCTTTATGTGACAATTTCATTGCTCTGTCAATGACACCCTTTAATGCTCCAATTTTGTTTCCGAATTGGTGGTGCGAATTAAAATCTAAAAACCTACCTGACCAAGTAGGCTTTCTGGACCAATTAAGTTTCACCTTCTTATTACTACATCTAATGACATTAATGTCTAGAAAACTTAACTGACTATTAACCTCAACCTCCCTTGTAAATTTAATTCTGTCATGTATAGAATTAAAAATATCCACCATTTCATCCACAAAAACTTCCGGAACAATTGTAAATATATCTTCAAAATATTTCTTAAATATCATTGGTTCAAAAAGGAATTTGAACAAGGCTATACTTTCCAACTTTTCCATAACTAAATTAGCCATGACCGGTGAAAACGGCGACCCCATTGGACATCCGTATTTTTGTTTATAAAATTTATTATCAAATGAAAAAATTGTGTTGTTAAAAACCGAATTAATTACTTTAATATATTTATTCATTGTTAATTTTGTATGCAAATTCATTTCATGCCACTTTTCCTGTATAATATCATTTAACGACATCTAAAGGTACATTTATAAACAAAGATACTATATCCAATGAAATCATTTTGTAGTTTTTCGGAAGAACAATATCTTTCATTTCATTGTAAAAACACCAACTATCTTTAATGTAAGAACTAGTTCCTAGAACTATCTTAATCAATATATAGATAAAAATCTAGCAATATTATAAGTTGGGAAACCTGTGGAAGATATTATTATTCTAAATGTCAGATTTTCTTTGTGAATCTTGGGAAGTATCCATAACATTTATGGACTTTTATTTAAGTAATACTAATATTTGAAAAATATATGAAAAAATATAATTGACGTGATTTAATACACTGAGTTACATAAATATATTATTATAATATTTGAAAAATAAAATTGTATGTAATCATCTATAATTTCTACTAATGATCACCGAAGTCCAAGAATTTTCTTTTTTTTTTATGTAATTTAACCTCGCTTTATTTATGCCTCCAATTATCGGTGCTAAGCAGCGACGGAGGTCTACGATGTGTTTGTAAACAAAGCACATATAAAAAATTACAGCGGTGCCTGTATCAATCGGCCGAGACCGGGATTTGAATTCGGATCACAGAGTTACTAGTCCTTCGCTCTACCGAGCGAGCCATCGTAGGCCTCTTAAGAATTTGTTTATTTATGAAAATTAAGATAAGCTCTGCTCATTTTTATGCCAATATTTTGGGCCATTTTAAAACAAAAATTTTGGAAGTAATACGCATAGAAAATGAAAAAATACAAAAAAAGATTTATAGTGTAACCAAAATATAATACAGAGAGAAGTAAAGAGTAAGAGATGGAAAAAAAGACAGAGAGATACAGAGGGAGGAGTTTCTATACGAGGTCAGCCAATAAAGTAATGCGACAAAATTAAAAAATCAAGTATATTTAAAAATTATGGTGCATCGCTGTGATTATCTTCAAAGTAGTCCCCCCCGCATCTATTCACGTATTCCAGCGAGTTTTACAGTTTTCGTAACAATTATAGAATACTTTTTATGAGACATCTCTGAGTACCCTCGTCACAGCTTCTTGGATGTCTTCAATGGAATAAAAATATTGTCCTTTGACGAATTTTTTCAAATGAGGGAATAGGAAAAAGTTGCAAGGTAACATGCTCGTTCAAAAGGACGGGCATTCTGAGCACCCTTTTTCGTCATTTTTCGAGTACATTGTGGCAGAATATTTGATGATTCAGATAGTAAAAACTCTTTGTGAACTATCTCTTGGCTCGAAGAAGCAAATGAACATGGTTTTCACATTGGATGTGCTCATTCCTGCCTTCGTTGGCCTTTGTGCTTTAGGGGACAGCCAGTGTTGGCTTTGTCGTTTAGTTTCAGGATCATATTGAAGGAACCAACTTTCATCACCAGTAATAGCTCGATCGAAAAGAGTAGGATCACGTTCAACCTGCTCGAGATAATCTTGATCGATGTTCATTCAGCGGAATTTTTGCCCATCTAAAAGGTTCTTCAGTACCATCTTCGCGCAGAGCTTTTTCATGGCAAAATTTTTGGTTAAAATCTTTCTAACTGTTTCCCGGTTAATATTAAACTTATCAGCCAACATTCAAATGATTATTCGCCGGTCTTGACGAACAAGGGCGCGAACGCGCTGCGCATTCACGTCGGTTCGCACTTGAATTGGCCTTCCGCTCCGAGCCTCATCTTTGACGCTTTCACGGCCTTATTAAAATCGACATGCCATCGAAGCACTTGACTACGACTTAGAGCAGCACTACCATACACTTGAAGCACTTTTTCATAAGTTTCTGTCGCGGCTTCGCTCAAAATTTTATCGCGCACCGTTGCTCTAAGTTTCTCTTTTCCATTTTCGTGACATATACTACTCGCGCGTTGTTACAAAACAATAAGCAGCTGTCGAAGAAATAATCATACAAGGGTCGATAAGGTCTCAATCGAGAGAGTAGGAATCTATTATTATGGTGGCGGAGTTACAGGTTCGGTGTATTACCACAGGCCGAGAAAGAAAATCCCTCGCATTACTTAATTGTCTGACCTCGAACATACCAGAAGTATATAGAATGCTCGCGAACTTCTTCGTCTAAAAGTGCGTCAAAAATCGTTGCCATATCTCTCCATGAAAGAAGAGTGACATCGTCATAAGCCAGTATATATTTCGATAACGGTATACACTTTCTTTTATTACGTTGCAGTTCGTACGTGTGCAGTATCCAACGTAGATTTGACCTTATTCTCTTAAGAAGATAAGCACAGATTATTCTAACCCAACCTCGCTATTAATATGTGAGGTGTCCGCATATCGAGGTATGGAGTATCGGCTGTTCTTTTAAAGGGGCGATTTTCGCGCTGTGATTCATATTACATGGCGCGATATCGGGAATAGCCATCTCACACCATGGGCAAGCAGTACGATGTTCACAGATAGTAAGAGTTCGATGGGAAATTCTATATGGGAAATTTTCTTCGGCATTTTTTTGTAACACTTGATTCATTATTTTGTAATTTTGAAATGGTAAAATAAAATTGAATATTAAATTTTAATATGTATGTCCGATATACTTTGTTAAATAAATGCATTTTCTTTTTGATTCTACAATTAATGTGACTCTCCTTGCAAATCAGAATTTCTTGGGAAATACGGTGTAAATTACAATCACTAAAATTCTAAAAGGTCAGTGGTATGACTCTGAAAAACCAGTAAGATATTATGTATCTGTATTTTAATCTCATTTATGGGTTGAGTCCTTGATATGAAAATGAAAACATGTGCTCATTTTTATAACAGAACTGAATATAATATTCATACACAAATTTCAGTAAAATGATAATCATATCGAACTTTAGCATGGATTTCATCGAAGTATTTTTTTTCCCCACATGAGATTTATTGGTAATAAAATAGTTTCTCTGAGAGTTGCATTTGTTATAGGCCTTTGAATTTTCCTACAATTCTTGGAACATTACGTGATTTAAGTTTCATTACTAACCATTTAGTACGCTCTTCCTCTTATCTTTTTTTGCAGTTAGTAGTTTTTATCCTTTTATTTAGTATTCTATTTAGTTTTATATTTATTTTATATTTTATTTAGTATTATATTTATTTAGCTATAATGAATAATCGTTAACACTGAGTATTTCGTGTTTTTCGTTAGCACGTTTACTGCCTGTCTACTATTCTATATTCAAGGAAATGCTGTCTATATTCAAGGAAACACTGTAAATGAAAACATTATTAGAAGTTAGAGTTATTTCGCACTTTTTACTTTCTCGCAATAAGTGATTTGTGCAATTAATTTTTTATTCGATTAACAAAAGTAAAAGTATGTAAATGATTCTAACGATAACAAGGTAGTTGGTATTTCAAGGTCATCGTTGCTCTTATCTAGAAAATTTAAAATTTACAGCTGGAGGCCCACATACAAGCAGAAGGTCCTCCAGAATAATCAAGGAACAAACAGTAAGTCTTTGAAATTCATTAGTTCTATTTATCCCAAAAATTACCCTTCTTCAAAGCGAAATTTTAGTTTTATGAAAGTCTGATGAAATAAAAAGTTTTACAAAAGTTATAGAACGTGTACTATCCCAAAATTATTGTAATTGCAAGATGATCTAATCTCTTATTTTCTTTGAAAGGCGATAAATTTGTAGAATCGTTAGCCATGACAGATGAGGTAATTAATCTATAATTGTTTGCACTAATTAAATCGAAAATACATATAGTGATAAAGAAATAAATATAGTGATTCTAGTTCGAAGGATTTATTAATGAGTAAATTAGCAACGTGCTATCAATTATCAAATCAGAGTTTTGTTACTTATGCGAATGTAATGCAACTTATATTAAATAATTGAATAATTGAAGACAACAATTGAATGTTGAAAACCTTATTTATGATATATTAAATATGAATTATATGAAAATATTATATATTTTAACGAAATAAGTTTATTAACGGCATCAAAGAGCCAAATCATTCACAAATAACGTACTTAGATCTAATGATATTGAATCCTGTTTGGCGAAAGGCCGAAAGCTTGACAATCACAAGGAATAGGCTGAGTTTTCAATCAAAAAGATGCAGAAGCAAATTACAACACTTTCTCAATAAAAATATTAAATCAAATAAACAGTACGGTATTTACTTCGAAAATGAGGAATTACAAATTGTTGTTTACGGAATATGCCGAGAATATTTAATGAAAATTTTAACTTGGTTAAAGCAAACATTTACACGCCAATAATATGGCGGGAGACTTTTATGAAAAAACTGAAAGACTGACGGTCTGGAGACCGGACAAACACCAAATTGGAATATAGGAAACAACAGCCTATTAAAAAAACTCTATATATTAAACATGGATAGAATTATATATAATTATATAAACAATTATAACTATGGGAATTGTGTTAAGCATATAAATATCAAAGGGGAACGTATGAGACAGAAACTTATGGTTTCATTATTGCTAAGAAACCGCTTCAGCATATACATATGGATATCTAACAATGATTGACAACAGTAACCTTTATTACTTGACGAGTATCACTAGCTGCCCATTTCCGTCGAACCTGGCATCCCGGTAGGTATTCCCGCTGCAATTATGTATAATGTTAGCAATGTACAAAATTCTAATAAACACATTTCTAATCAAATTAGACACAGTGTTTGGTGTTTTAAGAGGCGCAAAATTTACGTTGCCCGTGACAATCAGTGTCTTGTGGAATGTAGGGTGCCCGTTTGCCAACTGTATTTGTCCTATACCCCGCTGTGGGGATCTGATGACACCGACCGCAAAGGGGAAGAATTTTATAGTGCAGTGGAATCTCAGGATCGCTAATGTGCCAGGTAGTACTGCTACTATCTCCAACGAAGTTAGAGAAAGAAATGAGGACGTAACTCTTGTTTCCATGAATCTCGAAACACTCATTACAAGATGGGCTATCAGAGAGGATTGGACCTCCAGTGTTCATAGAACGATCGCGTTCCACTTGGAACGATCACGTTCCACATAGAAGTAGGTACATCTGCAAGCACAAGTATTGCAAATCTAGGGAAAAAACTAAAGCGATACTCCACACATAAGGCGAAGTAGGATACCTTCTGCGCTGTATTAGAGGAAGAATGGGAGGAGGATCATAAGGAAATGCCCGGCTCCAAAATGGAGACTGTTGAGATAGTCCGTTTGCTAACAGTCACTTTGAGAAAAGCGTGCAATGCTGCCATACTAAGGAGTAGGGTAGCTGTTAGCAGGGTTCTCTGGTAGAACCCTGAATTAGATAGGTTGAAGAGAGCAACCAATCAAGCCCGTTCAGTATTCCAGAAAGAGCGTGATCCTGTTATAAGAGAGCACCTTAAAGTACAATACAAAGCGGCCAGGAAAGAGTATATCAGAGACACGCGTAGAGAGATCGAAAGAATAGGCGAGAGTTATATTGAAAAAGTTAGTACCTGGTGTCGCCTTAATAACATGAAGCAGGCCTCTCAAAAGTGTTGAATGTTGTTACTGAGAGGCTATATTCATCCGAAAGTCCCCTCTCTGATTAAGATCGGCAGCTCGACGGTGAACAGGTTAGAAAGCGTACGATATCTCGGAATTCACTTCGACAAACATGTAAAAATCGCTTGCCAATTTAAAGCAGTGCAACTCAAATGTGTGGATTTCACAGCATTGGACGCCTGGTAAGATGAGAATAGGGCCTTAAATTTAAGGCGATTAGTACTATCTATACCGGACTGTTCACAGCTATCGCTGTTTATGCAGGGGCAGATTGGCACGGTTTGGTGTGTATTGCACAGCAAAGAAAGTTGGCAAGTAATCAAAGCCACGCGCTCATTAGAGTCACCGGTACATACAGAACCACCTCGACCAACGCTCCAGCAGTGATAGCGGGTAAACTCCCCATTGTGCTGAAATTCAGACGTAGAGCGAAACTGTATGCAAACCGTGAACATGCAGCAAAATTTCAGGATCACCGTTGTGCCAAACGAGAGATATCGGAAATATATCTTAATGATTGGCAAGAAATCTCGACAGACGATAGGCTGACAGATTCCCATCTACTTATTGTCAGAGGTAGTATTGAGGCAGAGTGAATCAGGCCATCGCCATGGTTAATTCAATTCCGAACTAGACGTGAAGAGTCTGGGTCTTATCTCTCGCGCTTTCATCTGAGAGAGAGCAATACATGCTCATGTGGTTAGGTGGACACACCAGAGCACGTCCTGGCAGTTTGTTCCAAATATGTTGAAATTAGGATCAGGTTCCAAGGGGAAAATAGTACCTCTATTGAAGTACGAGCTCTATTGAGCCAGGAAAGTTACTTGGCTTTCGAGTCGTTTGCCATGGAACTGGTAAAGTCCAATGAAGCAGTTGGAAGCTTTGAGAGTCCGCTTGTAGCAGAACATCTAGTGGAACCTGAAGAGGTAGGTAGGGAACTGATACTTGGGAATTTGACGGTATATTTATTTATTTAATTATACATAAATTATTTTCTCTGGCAATTTTACAATACACACACAAAGTTTTATTTATATTCTCATACAACTAGACCAGCACTACAAAACGGTCTAAAAATCTGTAAATACAAAACCACAATAAACAAATAACCAGCCTTTACACTGCTTAACAACTATAGTCTGGAATAAGATTATGCAACAGTGGTTCAGAACCCACTATAAACTGGAGGTCCAATAAAAGTCGCAATGATGTACAGATCTGCAACTATTTAAAAGATCAGCGATTAATGAAGTGTTTTGGAGCTCATCCGGCCGATAAAGCGATAGCTAAGTGCTTATCTTGAACGAAGCATAACTGAGCGACCTTTGTTTTTTTTGTATTTACCCTACTTTAATTCATAAGAAAATTCTGCTCCTAACAATAAATCCACCGGGCCTGAGGTGTCGTAGGTGGGATCGGCTAATTGTATGCCTTTTGGTATCTTGCTATCAGCTGACTTTATCTTGGAACAAAGCAAATCGTCACTTATTTTCTCTAGAGACAAGTCTCCCGAGACAAGTCTCCCGAGACAAGATATTGGAGCTGAGAAATGCCCAATTCTTGATTGCATTCAGACATACTTGATGCGCATCATCGCGACATCCTTGCTCGATTATTATCAGAGTGGTTGCTGCGCTCGTTTGCGGCAAGCCTGATTGCTTACATAACATGCATGTTATAAGATGGGGCTGTGAGTACGAGTCAAACGGTGCCCGGCATTCAAACATGTCGTCAATTTTATCACGGATGAGTATGGTAGCAGTAGCCAGCAATACTAGCCTTTAGTATTGAATTGACTACAGGTATGAGCCGTAAACAGTTTATCCGTCTTCCGTGCCTTACTCGTAGATGTATTAATCTCCGTTTGATTTATTGTATTCTTAATTTTCTGCAGTGGCTGCTTCCTGCGCAGAAGCGTGTGGTGCCTTTTCCTGCATTTCTTTCACGAAGAGAATGTACAACTTCTATTCGGATATTACTCATCTAAGCAATTGTAGCATATTCGAAACTCCTGTCCCTTTTCTACCCGTACCGACGGAAAAGGCTATTTAAATTTATCGCATGTATGTAAGGTATGCGGTTCTTTGCATAAAATGTCTTCGTCATAACATTTCTTCATTACGATTGCATACGTATTCATGGTATCGCTGCGCTTGTGCACAGAGGACTTGCTACTGACTCTAATCTTTCCCTCACTTTTACTTGTAACTGTCTTGTCTGCTTGTAATTTGTATAAAAATCTGCAATGATTTATCAACAAAGTGCACGTATCCTGAAGCGTAGCCTTGGTGGCTTAGCGAGTGAGCGCCTTTTCCCATTCTTGCGTTGAACTTTGATTTTAATATGTATATGATAAGTGTGTCCCGATGCTCAATCCTTTCATCTAGAACTTCAAAGACTCTCAAATGATTTTGCGTCCTGTCTAACAGTTGCTGGAGAGCGCTATGGCACTCAGGTACTACAACCGGTATTTTAAAAAGTCCTCATATATTCCTCATATAGTCCTCATATATCATGAAAAGTCCTCCTTTGTCCTAATATAGTGCGCAGAGCGTTTGCCATGCAAGGAGATAGTTCGCGTCCGATATACCTAATCTTTCAATTACGCGTGTTGCATTACCTATTACGAATGTGTTAAGGTAATGGAATTTTTGCACTGGAGCTAGTGCTAAATTCTCGTGTGTGACAGATTGAAATGTATCAGGATATCTAAGTCACCCGCCGTATGATCCATCATAAACAGGAAAATTTATTTTTAGAAGATGAACGCTCCTTGCTGTGGAGGCCATAATATCGCCGTCAGATTTTCGCGATTGTTCTTGCCATGAATGGCCAGATGTAGAATGTGTGGTACTCAGTATTCTCTTTGCTTTAGCGCTTGCCTCAAAATCACTATTTTATAACGATTAACGGAGTGCGTGCCCCTGTTCAACCATATCTTCATGTAATTCTCCGATCTGAGATTCTATCTCCTCAAATAAATCATTTAATCCCTCAAGGTCTTCTAGACGCAATTCCAAATTGTCAAGATGAGTTTCAACGAAGCTCATATTTAAGAAATTTATAAACCGTGTTAATTTACCCTTGCCAGACTCACATTTTCTCTTTAATTCTTCCATCACAACTTATAGTAGATATAATAGAGGCTTACTCAAATTAAGAAGGATAGGCTATTGACACTTAAGAATTATGATATCGGAGACTCACCGTTTTCCTAGTAAAAAGATATCTTTATTTATTTCTTTGACGTCCTTTGCTCACCTTATTCAGAAAGTGCGTCAACACGAATGGTTCCCATGTGGTATATTGTCGATAGTTCTATGGCACTGTTTCTTAAATGCCAGTGGAATCGCCCACCATGCAGAGAATAAATCAGATGGATGAGCAATAACTGATATGTAGACACGTGCCCGTGTTTAAGTAAAGGCAAAAGCACTTGGATTCACTTTTCACGATAAAATTTACTGCAGAAATAGGAATACTTCAAAACGACTGTGAATTCACAAATTAAATTGCTTCCGTCCAACAGGCTGCTTCTTAGTTTCACAAGTAGCTTTAAATGCACTTATGTTATGTTTTCAAATACTTAATGCTTGAAAGTTCTGTAACAATAGTGTTATACAATCACATATCTAGCTCGATGGATCGATGTTGCAATTACTAAATTAGGTGATGTCTACACAAATAATTTTTTAAACCTTGAATTTGCAGTTAATAAAACTAAAACAATGTATTTAATAAACTGTTTACAAAAAGTACATGGATAACACGCTAGAGATATATAGACGAGTCACTTGTACAATTTTGCTCGGTCGACTGTTACAATGCAAGGATCAAACTAAAACTGAACTAAAAAGCTGCGAAAGATGTCCGCATTGCCTTTCGCCAGAAATCCTCAGGTACTCGGTATACCGAAGCGTATACCTCAACTTAGTTCAAAGCGGGTAGAATCGGGACCTACCACATCTTCGTCTTACGCTGCTTACAAAATACCGCCCCTACCAGCCCTTATTCAGATAGCGGTTCTTACTCAATATGTAAGAAACATAGGCGACACTTAAAAGTTAACAGTCTCATTGAATATTTATTATTTGTACAAGAGCACATACGGTTCGATCCGTAATGGATGTATAAGATGGCTGGAAAAGTACAATTAAAAATTTATAGCACCCAAATTAAATATACACATAAGCTTAGCATGCGATGTCGCACATGTTTTCAAATTGCCATTACTTACAATGTTTAAAGAGTTTTTCGTTATCTATTTTATTGGAAAATACAAATACGAGATATTTTGTCAGAAACAAAAAGAGATGTGAAATTTGCCTGATGAAGCAAATAAAAGATTTGAAAATAAAGAAATTTATATTGAAACCCATTAAGAGCAACGTAACGGGACGGCACCACGCTATTCAAATTTACTCATAGAAGAATACAAGTGACACTCATAAAAATGTAATGTACTTGGATAATTACGTCATTATTACCTACGAAATACTAAAAGTTTAAAAAACCTTCCTTTCTTTTAGTGAAGGATGAAGACTTTACTCATGGTGATAATCATCGTAATAATTACAAAGATTGGAGAGTTCGAAACGAATGAAATATCTTATGCCTACCCATAGCGAACTGGAATAATTATTCCATATAATCATTATCTACATTTTCGTATAAAATTAAAAATATTATCGAAGACGTAAAGAACTTGAAAAATCTAGTTTATTTCATCAGGTATATGAATCAAGCAAAGAAACACAGCAGAATCTAGAGAAAATAATATCACAAAAGAAAAGAAAGGAAGAGGTCTCTTTGACGGATTTGGCATAGCAATCAGATCTTTAAAAATCCGGATTCTACTGATTTAGAACAAATAAATGGCTATCTGATTTTACACCATTGTGAACAAGGATCAGACATCGTTACATGAAATAAATCGATCAGTATTATATGAATAAATCTTTTTAGAGTCTGCAATAACGACAAAAAATATTCATTAATTAAATTCAAAAGAGTCGATATATGTCAAATTTCTATTTGTATAGAAATATATAAATACTAATTTGTAATAAGTATTATAAAAAAATAAGTAAAAACATCAATATCAATATCAACAAGGCATTGCAAAAAAACACAAAATTTAATATTTTCGAATCAATAGTTACACTCATAATGCACGAATATTTCCTGGATTTGCTAAGCAATACTAAAAATACGTTTAATTTTTTCTGAACAATTATTTAATTTGAAATTATTGCAATCTAAAAAAATATGACATATCCGCAAATATTTGTCAGAAATTAATGAAATAATCTTTTATTAAATTTTCGTTTTTCAAATGGAACAATTAACGACTCCATCGTTTGCATAATCGAAATTCCAATTTTTAACCATATTGAAAAACCCTATTCGAATTCTTCCTTATTTAAAAATTCGCTATCATCAATAAGAAAAATCCAACAGAAATGATGAATGTATCGTGGACTAGAATCAAATAATAATAGCCCGTTTGAACACTTATGCCATGAAATCAATAAAAGAATCTACTTATGTCGACAGATTTTTACATGGAAAGCCAAGCCTATCCTGACCCTATAATATCATATTTAATTTTTACATACCAATTATCAAATGCATTACTTTTATCTCTCCAGTAATCATGCAATCAATATGAAATTCGTATTTCAAGTAGAATGTTTTTTTAAATAAAAAAATTATGAAATATATATATATATATATATATATTGTAAACGGCCAAATTGTCGGTTCTCGGGGAAGACCGAGTGTTCGCGCGCAACGGCGAAAACGCGCCAAGCGCGAACAGCGAGAGTGCGCGACCTTCGTGAAGAAGAAGGAAATACGAAGAGAAGAACTTCTTCACCGCCCTGCTACCAAAGGAAGAGCACGAAGAATCGAGAGCGAGCACCATTCAAATTATTACCCCCATCTCCAGCACTATTTCTCGGCGGTGATCACCAACCTCCCGGTGATTCGAATAGTTTAAATATACATTCGAGTGCAGATTCCCTAGCCACCCGATTGCGGTGCGAACGCCCGTGTGAGAAAGAAAGAGAAAGAAGGAAGGAAGTTGTTGCGACCTGAAAAGGGAGAGGCCCAGTAAGAGAGAGAAGGAAGGAAGGAAGGAAGAGAAAGGAAACCACTCGGAACGAGAGGAAGCAACTGCGGAGCGTCGTCCCGGCAAGTACCGTCTGTATTACTATATGTGAAAAAATGCGCGTCCTCGAGACTAAGCGCGCCATGATCGTACGGCCGCTCCGAGTCCTTGCTAGCTAAACGATACGCACCGTGCTCGTTCCCAGCCCACTCCCTGCCGTTCCATATTCCCCCGCGCCCGCGGAATCCGCTGCCTAATTAATACGTCGTCACCGCGCGCTGACAGTAATATCTGTACTCCGTCGTCGTAACTATTGTCTTAATTATTCTTGAACAACTACGCGATAAATAAATGTTCGTTAATTCTACATACCTGTTTCGTATTATTTCGCATTTCCTCATTCCCCCATTTTAGGTCCAGCGCAACCGCGCGTAAGTACGCGGTTACAAATGGCGCCCAAACAGTGTGGCCCGCGGGCATAAACGCTATGTCGCGGCTTAACTGACTTACGGACGGTTATGTATCGCTCCGTGCGACCGCGTTAAAATATACGCGAAAATATATATGTATGTAATACACCGTCCCACGCAGCTTTTTCCCCGCGTGAGTTTAGGAATATCGGCCAGTTGAAGCGAAAAGAAAAGTTGAAATTATGAAATGCATGCGCACGTGGCGAAGTGCGAAGTGCGGCCATGTTGACGAGCTGCGCACGAAAATGCGCAGTAGCACCACCGTGTGTAGCATGCAGTAAATATATGCAGGAAATTTCTCCCTTCGCAAATTATAGGTTTTCCCCCTTGTCGATGATTTGATTATAAAAAATAATTAATATGATATAAATAATAATCTAAGTAATATCGATCAGCTCCTGCGGGTTCCCATAATATCCTTGTATATATGTCAGTATATTGTATTATGTCATGCATGTCTAGTACCATATATAAAATTTTGTACATGTTTATATATTATTTTCTATTATCATGATAAAATTTACACTAATGTGTTCACATCATATATTATATATATATATATATATATATATATATATATATTTAATTATTATTTAGAATAACATTTTTATTAATTATTTTTTTAATTATACCTTTTTATTATCATACAATATTTTACCTTATATAAATTTATATTGCAAATGAATAGTTATGTGTCTGAATGATGTACTTATGGCCCTTTCCCCTTGTCGTCCAGCTCATTAGCTTTTAGAAGTTAGTGGTACCCTTTTGCATTTTCTCGAGCCATCTCCAATACAAAAAAGAATAAATTGAAAGCATCGTGCCTTTCTAATAGTAAGCAGTGATCAGCTGAACAGCAAGAACTGACAGCTGCTATATAAGTGTATCTACAGGAATCTAGACCTTACGTTCCTCGATAAAATCGAACGAAAAGAATTCATGACCATAGATGAGTTACAAGTTTTAGAACAAAAGTGACGGCTTTAGACGAGGATCAACCTAAACGAGTCTCGATAACCGAATCACCTATATCAATACTGACGTCCAGGAAAATAGTTGACACGAGCCCCGTGCCAACACAGCGTAATAGGGACGGCAGTCACAGCCGTACACCGAGGCGCTCACGGGAAGAAAAGCGATACAAGACAGAAGATTCCCGAAAACGAAGCCCCTTGCCCAGATATCGATCAGCAACAACCCCCCAGCCTAAATCAAGACCAACAGACGAACCTCGGTGTAGACCTAGGAGTCCATCCCCACAAAATAGAACCTATACCACCACCAGCCCCTCCCGTGATTACCGCTCAGCTGGGGGTAACGACAAACCGAGACGTTATCCCCGGTCACTGGCAGAGACCGCAACGACCGATATACGAAACAGGACAGGCCTCGTCGCGAGTCACCACGACCTCGCTAGGAACGTGGATATCCAGTGAAAGACGATCGACCGTGCTGGACGTGTAATAGACCAGGTCATTGGGCGAATAGATGCCCCGAAACGAGACGTATCTTTTGCTACAACTGTGGAGAAGATGGCGTTACCACGGCCAACTGCCGCCATTGCGGACCTAATAAGAAAAACCAGGCAACCAGATTCTTCCTGAATATAGAACTATCAGGCAAGATATTTCCGGAATATAGAACTATCAGGCAAGATATTTCCGGAATATAGAACTATCAGGCAAGATATTTCCGGCGCTGATAGACCCCGGGGCGCGCAAGTCCTACATCGGACCGAGACCAGCACGCATCATAAAATCAGCCATCATACCGATAGTGTCCTTCATGCAGCTGCCAGATGGCCAAATCTGCTCCAATGACGGACAAGTAGACATCCTTTTAAAAATAGACGAGCAGCAGATTTCAGCGCGCTTCAGAGTATCGACAACCCTGACTTACGATATCATACTTGGTATGGATATCTTAATCCAGTTACAGATGACGAATAATTTCGCCAAGTCAACCTGACAGACGTCTAGAAATATAGTGCGACATTTTGTAACGCGCTCAAACAATGAAATCCAAGCGATCACTGCCTTGGCAGCAGTAAATAGAGTTGCGACATTGGAGCAAGGACTGATGCGAAAGCTGAACCAGCTGATGGACCAGCTAGAGCTAACAGGGGTCCTAAAGCTTTCATAGATGCCCCCTCATCACATAGATGTGCAAGACCATCGACCAATAAAACAGGGCCTCCGGAGTATACCGGACAAACTACTAAGGCAGGCCCACGCAGAAGTCAACAGACTTCTGGCCGAAGGAATCATCGAACCTGCGGAGAGCTCGTGGAGCAGTTTCCCAGTGATCGTGCCGAAGAAGGACGGCAAGATCCGGTTTTGCATCGACTACAGGGCAGTTAACCAGGTGACGTAGAAGGATGCATATCCTCTTCCTCACATGGACGTCCTATTGGATAATCTGCGTGACGCTTGTTATCTTTCCAAGATAGACTTGAGCCAGGCGTATCACCAGATTCCTCTAGATGACGATAGTAAGGAAATAACTGCCTTTCCAGTCCCGCAGAAAGGGCTGTTTCTATACACCCGAATTCTATACGGGCTGACTAACGCCCCCGCTAGTTTCCAACGTGGCATGGACGTCGTGTTCAGACCGCAATGGCAACCGAGCGTCTTTGTATACATGGACTATATCATTATCGCCACTGATACATTCGAGCAGCACACTCTGCAACTAGAAGCGGTACAAGCCCGCCTGAATTAGGTTGAGCTCCAAATTAAAAACGATAAGTCTGAGTTCTGCTGCCCGGAAGTACGTTACCTGTGTTATATCGTAGACAAAGACGGATTGCGTACGGACCCTGACAAGCTAAAGCCCGTCACGGAATATCCGGCAACAAAAAACATCAAGCAGCTGAGCACTTTTCTCGGCATGATAGCGTGGTATGCCCGCTTTAGCGCACTTTTAAAGCACCACTCAGTAAGCTTTTACGAAAAAACGTGAGGTAGCATTGGGATAAACCCCAGAAAGACGCATTTAACCACCTGCGTATCTTGCTAACGCAAGCACCCGTGTTAGCACGCCCCATACAGAACAAGCCCTACATACTTTAAACCGATGCTAGTAACTACGCCCTCGGTGCCTTACTTAGTCAAAACACGGATAACGAAGAGCACCCTATCGCTTACGCGAGCAGGGCCTTGACTAAGGCGGAGATCAACTACACCGTTGCCGAGAAAGAATGCCTGGCGGTACTCTTGGCGGTAGAAAAGTTTAGAGGCTATCTGTTGGGAGAAGAATTCACGGTTATGACAGATCACACTATTCTGAAATGGCAACACACGCTGAAAAATCCCACGGGCAGACTAGCGAGATGGGCCATCGCGCTGCAAGCCTATAACATGAGGATCGTCAACCGAAGAGGCGCACTACACAAAGTGCCACACGCGCTCTCACGTCCACCTACCACTGACAAATCACCGCTATGGAGCAAGACTGTTGGTATGACAAGAAAATGAAGGAGATACAGGAATGCCCAGATAAACACCCGGACTGGTGTATTAGAAAAGACATACTTTTAAAACACCGCCCGAAAGTCTACTCGGACATCCTATGTCCGGAAGAAGACAACTGGAAGATCGTCATCTGTTCCAAGGATCGGGAACGTATCATGTTCGAATGTCATAACACACCGGCATCCGGACATTTCGGTGTTGAAAAGACATTACGAAAGGTCTCCCGAGATTACTACTGGTCAGGAGTGAGACGAGACGTCTACAGTTACGTGAAACGCTGCCGGGAATGTCAGATATACAAAGTTTCCGAGAGGGCACCAGCCGGTCTAATGACGCACAGAAATATTGAGGTGCCATGGACAAGCGTGGCTACTGACGTAATGGGCTCATTCCCTGCGTATAAAGGTCAAAATCGATACCTACTAATTTTCGAGGATCTTTTTATTAAATACGTGGAGTTTCGGCCACTGCGGAAGGCAACAGGCCAAGCGAAACTGAAAGCGCTAGAAGAACTCGTTATTTTTAAATAAGGCTGTCCCAAGTTCTTAATTTCAGACAATGGCACTGAGTTCGGCAATAAATTAGTAAAACAACGGCTCGACGAACTGGGGATAGTACATCAGCTCATAGCGCCATATCATGTGCAAGCAAATCCGGAAGAGCGGGTAAACCGCACTTTCAAGGGTATAATCTCGATCTTCGTAAAAGATCACAAAGACTGGGACATGAAACTACCGGAGCTAGCATTCGCCATGAACACATCGGTGCACGTAAGCACACAGGCGTCGTCAGCCTTCCTGAACTTCGGCAGAAATCCAAGAGAAATCCAAAAAAAAATCTAAAAAAATCCAAAAAAAAACAACGAGGAGGTCGCGCGTGCACAACGACGTAAAACTACGGCAAACGCAGAAGACAAGGGTGACACCTTCTGCGTACATCCGCAACGACGTAAAACTACGGATAACGCACTAAAAGAGCAGTGCGAACGTTCGGAACGACGTAAAACTACTGATACCATCGAAGACAATAATTCAGCAAATAACATCGTCTGCGCACGTCCGCAACGACGTAAAACTACGGAAGCTCAAGACGAGCGCGAAGGAGAAAAGGAACAGCATAGTCCGCAGAATTACGACAGAAAATTACGACACCACCGCGTAGACCGGAGCTCAGACGCCCACATAGACGTGAACCAATGAAAGCGCAGGAAAGCGAGAACCTTGAAGAGATAAAAGACGCAGCAACATCAACACTAGAAGGGGATAATAATGAGCAAACCGATGACCATAGTCCACAAAGATAGAAAACTAGAAAACAGTAGGAAACGAACTGGATAGATAATCCATTTTCCGGAAGGTATGAGGACTTGGGCGATACGATCGCAGTAGGGTATAAGTCCGACAGCAATGCGTCGCACAGGACGGCACCACTTAAAGCGTCTCGCAGATGCATAGTCGTCCACAGAACCCCAGAAGACGCCATACCGTACAGATTGGGGCGTAAAATACGATCTATCAGCCCCTTACCATACCGGCCAGGACCAAAGTTGCATAGGAAAAAAGAATATAGGCGACACACGAAAGTCAGAAGACCAGAGCCCAACGTTTATGCCAGTAGCCCAGAGGATGGCGACGTACGCCTGTACCGCGGCGATCGATGCGCATTTATGCGCTCAGTCGTAACGCAAAAATTCGGCAAGCGAAGCCAACCCGCCATATACCCGGAGAACAGAGACATGGATGGGTAAGGTTAGATATTAATCCCGACGATATATAAAGAAATCCTTGATTCCTATGAAGAAGGTGCCTGCGCCGGTAAAGAGTCCCCAGTACCCATTCCGCGCCCAGAAGAATCGCCTCCTTGCCACGATGACGATTGGAGATTTTACACCAAAGGAGAACACCAAGAAAAACACCAAGAACACCAAGCCGCAAAGGAGCAAGTTCTGCTACCGCTGTGGCAGTAGGATGAAAGATGTACTTACATGTACTTTCTGTCCCGTGACACCGCCCGCTGCCACCTCGTCTTGGAAAGGGGAGGGGTAGGCGACAGCCAAGAACAGTCGCCACGTGAAGGGGACAAGACGACGCGGCAGACGTCCATTACCGTGGCAGAGGAAGATAAGGTGGGTGAGCAGACCGAGCCGAAAAACACACCAGAGCAGTCGACAGCATACAACGATGGCGCAAAGTTGGCGGACGAGTAGTAGCACTAGTAAAGGAGAGCATACATGGCTCCTCACAAACAGAACGCTACTCGCCTGGTCCCCAACGCTGTCAACCAACAACTGAGAGGCTACACTAAAAGTTGCCAACTTCATTTTCAGCCAACTACATCGTAGCATAAACCAGCGCAGTGCGAGTTACTCCAGAAGAACGCCAGTATGAAGAAGAAACTGTCACAGAGGGCCGTCAAGTCGAGCCCCATACAAGATGAAAAATTTATTAGTCATAAGTTGAGAAGGATCACCTGTGTAAAGGCGTACATTAGTTTAAGTTAGCGTAGTTCGTATAACTAGGAATAAGGCCGTACAAATGGCGATTTTTCAATTATTTTCTGTAGACGTTAGGACTAGTTATATTATAGAGGTCATAGGTTACATACAAATGGCGATTTTTCAATTCATTTCTTTAGATGTTAGGACTAGTTTACAAAATATGTACAAATTGCGACATTTCAACTCTTTTCTTTACACGTTAGGACTAGTTTATAATATATACAAATGGCGAGTTTTTGATTCTTTTCTTTACAAATGGCGATTGTTCAATTCTTTTCTTTAGATATTAGAACTAGTTTATAATACATAGGTTAAGCATGTAGGTGTAATTTTATTTTCCCTAGATGTTAGGAGTAGTTTTAGTCTATAGACTGAACTCAAAGATGTAATTTTGTTTCCCATTTTTGTTTGTTTACCCCCTGCCGATTAAACATATAAATGGCGCGTATTATTTTCTTTTGCTAAATGGCATTTCTGATTTTCTATAGTAATTAGACAATGATTCTACAAATGGCTCCAGAATTTAATCTATAAATGGCGCGTATGATTTTCTGTTGCTTCTATACTACAAATGACCTCAGAAAGGAATTTATAAATGGCGCGTATGATTTTCTTTTGGCTATATGACATTTATGATTCTTTTTTAGTGCAAAATGAAACTATGAATGACCCAGAAAGAAATTTTGAAATGGCGCTAATGATTTTCTTTTGTTACAATTAACAGCTTCAAAACGAAAGTATGAATGGCATTCATGATTGCTTTTGTAAGTAGAATAAGAATTTCCTTTAGTATTATATAGAATCATTACCGAGCGACGACGACTCTGCAAGAGCCTCTGCAGCCATACACAAATTTAGGTATATTTTTTCTTTTTACAAGACGAAGCCCATAAAGTTTTATTTTCTATTTCGAGCGATTCCGATTTCCAAATAACCCTTGCCATTCCAATCCAATTACAATTCCAATCCCTTACCGTTCCAATCCCCATACCCACCAATAACTTCACCGTACGACCCGGCGCACCAACACTCCAGCGAATGAAGGCGCTTCACACGTCGGTTTGGAAGGGGGAGTTTGTAACCGCCCAAATTGCCGGTCTCGCGAATACACGCCCGTCTCGTGTTATTTCGCATTCCCTCATTCCCCCATTTGAGGTCCAGCGCAGCCGAGACGCAACGCATGACGAGCGAGTAAGTAATACGTATCCGCGCGCAAATACGCGGTTACAATATATATATACATTTTGATGTCACGAAAATCCAATCTAAGATTTAATTTTACTTTAATTTAAATTTGCGCACACAACAAAAAATTTTACTTCACCTCACTTACCTGTACTATCTCATCGGGGGCTCCGCTGGTCTGAAAAGGTAATTAAAAGGAAAAATATCCAAAGAAATTTTGACACCTTCGTCCTCTTTTCCTAGTATACTCTCTCTCTTTGCTTCTCGGCTTCTCCGTTTACTGCTCTCGCTCCGTTCTCTCTTCGACTCTTCCCTCGTCTCTAAAATTTTTTTTGCAGCCTCTCTGTCTCAGATCCACCTTCTCGCCTTCTGCCGCTCTCTCTCTCTATCTCCCTCTTATCGTTGCTCCAGAATTTTTGTGCCCCTCTCTCTCTCTCTCTCTCTCTTAGATACACATTCTCCCTTTAACCGCTCTCTCTCACCTCCGCTTCTATATTCATCTTCTGCGTGAGTTTTTTACACGTATCTCCGCCTTCTATCTCTTTCTCTCTCTCGCTCTAAGCCGCTTTTCTTCCTTTTGTCTCTCTGACTGTGCTCCATTTAGTGCTTTTACCTGAGTGGCCGATAGCGGAGTCCGTATCGCGTTATCTTTGTTCCTTATTTTTTCTTAATTACTATATCAATTGAGTTGATTTTATGTTACCTATATACAATAAATTTATGATATGATCTTACATTATACTTTAACTTATTTTATTCTAATTATATAATGTTGAATGATTTAAAGGATTCCATGCGTTTATATACAAAGAATACGAGTATGTGATAGTTAGTAATAGAAGGTAACCCAGTACGAGTAGTTATTAAATTTCACACTTCACGTGTTTCAGATCCGAAGTACGACAACATCGAATGTGAATGACATATATTATTATGAAATTTATGATTATTAAACTACAATTATTATTATTAAATTATCGTACATAAATTTTTTTTTTACACATATATTATATTTTAAAGGAATTGTCACGATTTGCTCCAGCCTTTCATATTCATTTTTTTCGCTGCTTTCGGTCTTAACTTGTGTTTACTCGCTATTGTGTTGCTCATCACTGAATGTTGCTATTTTTAGTATTCGCCTAACCCTTCAATTATCTTAAATTATTACACGATTTTTAGGCTAGGCATAACTACTAAATCAAAAACCCGGTCTTCTAATCCAGATGACGAAAGAAAAAAAAATGTATACATATGATTTGTATCGTTTTTATTGAAATCGTCTACTAATGCGAATTCTTTGTCTCTCTCTCTCTTCGCCTTCCTGTGCGGACGGTGCAACGACTCGTGGTGCGGTCGATGAAGTAAGGGTGTCGGAAGATAGGGACGGGTGCGAGCGCGAACGCCTTGAGCTTAGTCTAAACTGGAGATGACGCTCACGTTGTGATTATTTGTCTTGGGCTTCGGCGTGGCGCCTTGTAACATCTTCCTCCCTAAACCGGACTCCGTCCGCCGTTGTGTGGATATCTCCATCTTCGGCACCCTCATCATTCTTCGTTCTTAATGATGGTGTGTGCGACGTCCGGCTTACTTACTACTTACATTCGGCAAGAGCTCTCCATCGCGATGATGGCCGCTGACGACGAGCTCCTGCCTCGTCTAGCCATGGTCCTCTCCATGATACATCCTTCATCCCGTTTCCCAGAAATCCTCTATTCTCTAACGCTCCGTGACGGTCTCCAACAGTAGGCGGACCAACGAACGCATTGATATCCGCCCTGACTTCCGACGGACAGGCTATAGGGCCACGACGGCTTTCAGCCGCTACATGATTCCGTCCGCTGTCGAAGAGTTTCATTGCAGTTCCTATAATGGTGTCGCTCCCGTGGTCGTGCGTTCCGGAGCGTGGGAAACCGTGGGGCTTGCCACCATGGTCCGTGTGGGCCAGCCCATATACTAACAGTACGTCGCAATTACAGGTCAGGGGCTGTCTCGACGTGCATGCCCTCCCTGTCAGTAGTTATAGCAGCTCCACCGTAGCGGGTCAACTTCTGAGGACGACGATGATAGTGAGAAGTCCGTCTTGCCGCCGCGGAATAGGAGTAGTGTCCTCTCCGTAACCCAGGATGGCCCGGGAATGGGCTGGAACTTGGGGAATGGCCGATGGCTTCCCCGAGCTCGAAAGACCAGTGGTCGTACGACCTCCCTTCTGCGACCCGAGAAACGAACTCGGAACATCTAGCTCATTTCATTCAAAGACAACGAAAAGAATATACTTTCCCACCATTGGTCTAGGCAACTTAGAAGCAAAGCCTTGGGTTCCACTCGACAGCACGTGCATCCTGCGTAGCACTTGGTCTCCTACGCTGAAATGTACATCCCGTATAATCATTATATGTAGTTCTTCCAAACTTCAGGGTCTATACTCGCAACTAGGTCACGCACTTCTACCTCCCTCCTCAGGCTTTTTATCGGTTATAGATGCTGGTCGAAGTTTAATAACCTTAGTGAAAGCCTGGTTCACCGTGTTCATGGAGTGTCGGAGCTCGTGTAGTTGCCAGTGCAGGTCCCATATCCGGTGATCTGGTCGTATGAATATCGAGATCATCGTCTTCAAGGCCCGCTTTACAGGATTGGCTTGCGGTTGGTAACGTGTTTTATGTCATAATCTACTAATATTCCCTTCAGTGTGTGGTTGTCGAATTGAGTCCCGTTGTCGCTCAAAAAGTAATTCGGTGTATTCCACCTGAATAATAGTAACTCCTCGACAGTCCAGTAAACCTTGTTGCCGTCGGAAATCTTCACTGCTTTCAGTTCCACCCAACGGTTGAACAAATCGTGGAACACTAGTACGAACTTTTATTGCCTCTTACTCGGGAGAAGTTTGACGACAACGGCGGCATATCACTATGTTCAAGTTCCACTGTTGCATCTTTAGCATCCAGCGGGACAGGCGACCGGTCGGTTGCTTCAAGTTCCAAAGTCAGCAGAGTGCACTATGATCTGTCACCGCCGTAAACTTGTAGCCTTCCAAGTACGGTCTCAAGTTCTTTATTGACCACAACAATGCCAAACACTCCTTTTCTGAGGTCGTGTAATTAGTCTCCGCGGCAGTCAACACTCGATTCACGTATACTATTGGATGTTCGCCGCCCTTACCCTCCTGTGTTAATACTGCCCCTATCGCATAATTGCTTGCATCGCACTGGACCAAGAAGGGTTTTGATAAATCTGGTTCGGGTAATAATGGGATTATCTTGTACTATGCAATGATACAATATTAGACCGTTAGCCCATGCACTAGTCGGAAGGTTATCTTGATCATCGAATTCTTTTTAAAGATTGGTGCGAGCCCTGTTTAAAGTTTCGTTTTGTATTGCATGTTCAAGGGCACGGGAGAGAAATAGTGTGATCTCTTCAACAAAGGGTTGGAGTCATTACAAAAGTTCGAATTTGAAAACATTGCATACATACCGTACAGAATAGAGTATAGGTAGTATTGACAATTTAAAAAGACTTTTATGTTGATTTGGTCGATAAACTAGCAAAAGTAGGTATTGAAGGAGACTCTGATTGGCCGGGTTTTGGTTCTACTGTAAATGTTTGTGGGAAGTCTAGCGATAGCCAGATTTCTTTAGCGGCTAGGCCCATGAACCTGGCAGAAGAGCCTCCGATGATTCATCCTTTACATCAGGGATGGACCACACCCTCGCTGCCCCGTAATGTTCAGCACCCGTCGCTTTGCCGGCTGCGGTGGAAATCCCTCAGTTCGTTTCACCTGTGGGTGTCATTCTCGATCCAGCCGAAGTAGAAGATACCGCAGCTACGGTTTTCAATGGCGAATGGGAAGCATAGCTGTCTACGAAAATAGCGGTATTCGGGAGAAAACTAAGTTGGTGAAAGAGGCTTTTCCCAAAGCCCGGGCCCTGGCAAAAGAATTTTTCCAGACCTAAAATGACATTCAGAACATTCCAGGTGGCCCGAAAGCTTCAGCCGATAATTGGTCGATAATGACGAATAAGAGGGAAAAGTTAGAAGCTGTCCAGATTTATAGACTTGAGCAAGCCGAAAAAGAACAGCAGACACAGGCGGACCAGCTGGCTATTAAGAGGTACCAGTAATTAAGATATACCAGTTAGTTGAGGTGGCAGGTCGGCGGGCCAATGAAGTTATTGAAGTGAAAGAAAAAATGGCCGAATATGTGAGACAAGACCTACAGGAAAAAGAGAGGGAGACGAAGAAACTCCTGCAGGTAAGTCCCCTTGCAGTGCGAGTTGATGTAAGTACTCGTACTAAAAAGGTGGGCTTCCTGTCGAACAATGACGCCGCCTCGCCTAGTTCAATGCTCAAGACAGACTATTCACAAGCTGGTCTACCTTCTTATCAAGCCTATTCGAGAAGGAGGTCGACCAGTCGGAGGAGCCATGAAGCCGGTAACCAGGGTGCGTTCTCGATCCAGAGGAACGAACGGAAACCCTGGCGACTCACGCCGATCGAGGATCGATAATCAGCAGTCAATTCAAGAGAGACTGAGTCAGCCTCAATCAGAGAAACCGGATTCAACGCCTCTGCAGAACCAGATGGAGCAACCTGTTCCAAATGCGCCGGGGATCGGAAAACCCCAGTTCTGTTATGTATGCGGCCTTCCGGCGGTGAGAAATCCTAGATCGTGTCCCATGGTGACGACACACAAGGGTTGCTGGAAGGTTCTCTTTTATTCAAAAAAGGAATAATAAATTTTACCTGTAATCTACTAGGAATAAGATAATAATATTTTTGTATTTTTATAAAGGTTGGCCATTCATTAATCTAGTTTCCCACCATATTTTTTTCCCTTTCAGGATTGGACAGCTCTACGATAAAGATATTTGCCAATATCGAATTCCCAGTTTCCAGGATGATTGGTAACGTCTGATGGGGGGCGGGGGTGATATAACGGACACCAATGTATATACTGATGGTCTTCGTTTACGAAGTAGAGAGAGACAGACGACAGGCTATCGTCTCTCTCTAGCTTCAACAAATATCAGGGAGTGCGGGTATAAGAAAATTTAGTTTTACCTGACAGCTTCAAGCAAGATAGAGACTTCTTTCTTTGCAATTATTTTCGCTCTTATTTTATTTAAAAATTGTGAACATTGATCGAGTTTTGGCGAAATTCGTGGGCTGGTATATATTGCTATTTGTATAATAATTTTTGAAGAATTAAAAGCGTGTAGTGCTATAAGGATCTCACTTAGCATCGAGAGCTATTTACATATTTTCACAAATAGACAGCAGAGAAGATTTTGGGTCTGCAACGAATATAAATTCAATTCACACTTAAGTGGATTTTTTTATTATAGTTCTATCGAACACGCGATTAAAATTAATCGGCACCGGCTGGTTGCTGTATGAGTAACTAGCTACGCAAAATAAAAACTGCATTTAATTGTATTTCATAAATTCAAAATTATATAACGGATGCGTGTATATTCACATTTGCTTGTAGTATTACACATTTGTGTACGTGATCGTTCCTTCGAGCATACACAGCTGTACATACACAAGCTAACCTATAATAAATAGCTTTTGCACATCAGCGCTTCTGCGCAGCTTATGCGCATGTGCATAAGCAGACTAAAACGAAGTGTCGCGACATAGATATCACCGTATATATTTCTGACACCTACCGGGTGATTAGATAGTTCTTATAAATTCTTCGCGACAATTATATATATATATATATGTATATGTATATATATATATATATATATATATATATATTATTTTTAATATTTTGTTATATATAATATTTATTTTTTTTATTCAAAATAAATTCGTGTCAGTCAAATAAAAAATAAATACGGGTGCACACTAGATAAGTAAATAAAAATATATTTTAATAAAACATATTTTATATTAGAAAATAATTATTTTTAGTTTCATAAATAATTATTTCTTATTTTTACAATTATAAATATTTATTTAATAATAAATAGTACCAAATTCGTTCCTCGTTTCCTATATAAAAAATATCATGAAATTATTTAATTTTAAAAGATTATCGGTATCCTTGGTTTACAAAGATAATTTTATTTTATAAAGACTTTATTAATAAAATACTGAATTAAATTAAATTGAGATTTTTGTAAAACAACGGACAATTTCTTACTTAGAGCAATAACGCAAAACTAAGGAATATAAATATAGTAATAATAAATACGATTTGTAATAATTTACATATTTATATTAATTATTTATAAATTTAAAATATAAATTAATTTCTTCCGGCCAAGGTAAGTTGTACCTTGACGACGGTAAGGATTGAAATATCTATATCCATAGTAACAGGAATAGGTATATTAGAAGAAATATACCAAGGCCATATTTAGTACCTTGGTTACCTGACCTGGTTACAATATATATATATATATATATATATAATTATTAATCACCCGGTAGAAGTACCTGTAACAGAGTTGCAAAGAACCCTGAACGGATTAAATTGTTTAAAACAATATTTTTGGACCGTAGGTTCTTTGCGGATATTTCTTCCTCAGACTTGCCTTTGTTTATCCTGGAAATTATATAAGTAATAATATATATATTAATAAATTATTGATAATCCAGGAAAAGACGGATTAAAGATCAGGTACAGGGGGAAAAATATTTCTATATTTTCTACTGCTAATAAAAAAAATTCAAAACTAGATTTATTTAATTAATTAAAAAAATAACTTAAACTTTTATTTAATTTGATAAAATTATAATAATTAATATGTTACCCCTACCAAATACGCACCCGCAATGGACTAACGCACGAATCCGCTCACACAGGGTGTGAGAAAGATAAAACAACAAGAGCGCCACCTTACGAAGAATAAGATGTACCACTAAAGGAAACTGTGAACGCGCTTGTTGCTCTTACGATTCTTACTCTATGACTATATCTCTCTGTCTCTCTCACACGTTCTTAAGATAATTTATAATATCCAATATTATCAATCGGAAGAATTAAAGAAAAGTGTAGAGGTAAATCACCCTCTACTGAAATCCGAAAATACTATAAATATAGAAAAATTCACCAACCTTTATAACTCGATGCTGGAAACAACACAACCCAACGATGTATATGGCGTGAACCTGATGATCCAAAATACCGGCCGGTTTATTGTACCTTTCACTCAGCAAGAATCTTTCTTATTAATAGTCTTATTGTCTCTCGGATCAAACCGATTTCAACAATCACTGAATTCTTCTATCACAATAATCTAATCGATTAATTTAATAGTTATTTTTATACGAGAATGGCCACGTTCAATTTTTCAGGAAAGATTTTATAGATTTGTCTATCACCAAGGTATCTATTATACTATATATTAACTATCCCTTTTTTCCTATTTGTTCGAATAATCAACATGTATACGGTGAACTAACCTATACATGTTATTATACTATATATATATATATATATATATATATATATATATATATATATATATTTCTTTCATCATAAACAGGACATCTGACTATACTATTACAATCATGTCATTTTTGATTTCGTTATATAATATTTTATATTAAGTTTTTAAAAAATACACATTAGATTTATAAATAGTAAATTTCTTAATATGCTAAGAATATATATTATTATATGTAAGAACAATAACTAGTAACTTAGTGATTCTAATTAAAACCCCGGTCTCGGTCAATTGACACAAGCACCGTTGTGATAATTTACATATGCTTTGTTTACTAACACATAGTAGACCTTCGTCACTGATTAGCATCGGTATTTCGAAGCATAAATAAAGCGATGTTAAATAACAGAAAATATCTTATTATGTTTCTCTTTATCACAATCTTCTTATGTTTCCACATATATCCTTATATCCAATAACATTGCTCCTTCAGACTACCACCTATTCCGGTCGATGACTCATGGTTTGGCTGAGGAGCACTTCACTTCTTACGAGGAATTGAAGAAATGGATCGATTCGTGGAACGCCCCAAAAGACGAGCAATTTTTTAGACGGGGTATCCACTTGCTGCCCGAAAAATGGCCAAAAATAGTAGAAATTGATGGGCAATATTTTGAATGACATTATTTGTACCTTTTTTTAGAGATTGCGTCTTGCACTCAGTCCAGTGCTTGCTGCGGTGTTTAGGATTGTTGTCCTCCTGCAGAATGTAATCATCGCTGCTTCTGATGAAACATCGTTTGGCAGATGGCAGCAAATCCTTTTTATAAATTTTATTGCTCGGAATTTAGGTTGTCAATAAAATGGTCCCAAGTGCCGAATCCCTGCCTTGAGAAGCACCACTAAAGATGCACCTTTATTCCGTGTTTTACGATCCGCTAAACAAGCCTATTAGTAGAAGTTGACCAGACTCGCGTAGAATGCCTATGTAGTACATTCATCAGTAAAAATAAAATTTTCAAAATCTTTATCAATATTCTCATGCGCCAAAGCGAGTTGCTTTGTCACATGTTATATAGTCAAGAGAAACTTCTTCATTGTGTTGTGCCATTTCAGGCCATGTATATGAAGATGATTCCGCGAAAATAAATTCACTATTCTTTCTTCATCTGTTTTGTCCGCTTTTCCTATCGAACCACGTTCTGGTACATCACCGACATTTTTAGCCACTTTATACAGCCACTGTACCCACTTCTGTACAAATGCTTTCGACTTTCTCATATATTTAGCAAACGCTGATTGCGACATTTTGGGACTTTTCGGATGGATGTAAAGGAACACAGCCTCGTAGTGCAACGTATACTTAGCACTTTTTGCGTTTAACGTGATTCTCTTTGAAAAGATCAACGACAACTGTATCTTTGTTGACAATGACGAAGCTTCTCTCTATCAATAAAGTTAACCGACCTCTTCCTTGACTGACTTTATACTACAAAGAGTATTATTGTTATATAATAATATAACATTCGAGATATATCGTGATATTACTTGAGTAAACTTTTTTGCGAAGATAATTATGGATACCATCGATTTACTAGCTGCCTATTATTAGTAATATAGATTATATTATTAGTAATATTATATTATTAGTAATATAGATTTCTCATATCTAAAATTTATGATTACGATTACGTATATTAGAAATTAATTGAAAGTTGACAATTGTAATATTCCAAGAACGTAGCTCTTATTAGAATAGAGATCAATCTGCTTAGAGAGTAAACGAAGTATGGTTGCGAGTTAGAGTAAAGAAACTTTCCATGTTTTGTTGCATGGAACAAATAATAGATTTATTTTACCTCGTTTTATGTAGAATCACACAGAAAACTTATGTTTTACTCTTGATTTTTTTCGTAAGTGAACTCTACTTTGTTATCATTTAAATAGAGATATAAAATCAATAAGTAGTCAAAGATCTTCAAAACTATACCAAACTATAACCGTGCTTTCGATAAGCAACCGACCCTACTCCTATAGCACCATCGATATTTATAATAGCTAATTTTTAATGTCGCAATTCTGTGGATGGTAAATCATTTCGCATGAAAACGCCTGAAAAGTTAGGAATTTTCAATCATTTAATGTATTTTAGTAGGTCAATGTCAGTATGAGTTCTATAATTTTGCTTCATTCAAAGTAGTGGACAGTGGTCATAATACGGATACCGCTTTAGCTATTTTATTATAATAGAAACGGGAAAAGTTCTTTGCAATCTAACGGAACATTTACCATAAGTTCTATTCACGAGATTATCAAATTCTGTGAAATCTTAACCAATTACTGTTTTGCGCACTTTCTCGACCTTGACTTAAATTTGACTACTCTAATCAGATTGTTTAGTGAAATGGTTGGTATTCTTTTGCTTTTTCTTCTTTTCTTAATACGTAGATGATAATCTTAATGACGCTCTTTCGATCGATAAACATTTGACGAAAATGTTTAATTATAACATACAAATACATATTGAAAAAACACCACCTAACAATACTAACAACGATGTCTTCCTGTAGCTTTGGATCAGGATATAAAAATTCGTTTCATGAAATTCCTGCTTTATGTTTTTGTGATCCATTAAAGACAACCATTATGTTTTGCTACCATCCTGCTTTAATACTGGAAGAAGATCCCAAAAATATCCGTCAAAAACCTCACATTCATCTTTCACTTGCATAAAAGCATGGTAAAACGTGCGAAGTTCAGGCTGTTTATGAAAACAACATTCTAGTTGATTCATGCAAAATTTGTGCGATTGTAATTGAACAATACACTATGCGTTGATGGCAAAGATCCGGAAAGTCGAGTTGAACGCGTATTGCATAAATCTATACGTATTAGTACATGGTCCTGCAATTGAGCAATACATTGTGCGTTGATGGCAAGAATCTGTCTCGAAGGACTAAAAAATGGCTGCGCTACTTCGTTGTTGGTAAGCTAAAACTAATTCTTCAAGTCTATAGTTCGATATTCTCACAAGCAAGTAAAATAAGTGTATTTAACAGCAGTGTAGAAGCACTCTGAAAAATCGCCTCCAGCTCAGAAATATGCCTTACTTCTAGTTCTCAGTATCCAAGTTGAGTGCGGATAGAAAACTTAGGTACAAAAGGCCAATCCCTATCCATAGTATTGGAACTTATATTCACATTTTGTTGTCTGCTTCAGTAAGGTAAAACTGAATGCCAGATCCTAGGCATATAAGACTTGAAAATTACTATTATAATGTATGTGGCGCGAACAATTTTCATTATATCAATTTCTCCTTATTGTTCTTCTATATAATAGTAAGAAATCGTTTTACAAAATCAATTATTAAAATAAACGTGTAACTTCAGAATTACAGAAGATTCTTTACTTGAAAGATGCATTAAGTAGAGAGGCTCTCTGCAAGTTGCCTATTTTTGATATCATTTTTTTTTTGGACTTTTCCCCGCTGACTTCGTAAATGGCGGGGCGATCGTGCACGAACATACGCACGATACTTTGATAATTTATTTAAGCTAAAGGGATTAGGTTCAGTAAGTGAGACCCCTGTATAATAAATATAAACTCTATTAGCTATATCTATATACACGGATAGTGCGTCTACACTAGGTGGTCACTGCTATGAGACTGAATTAGAAATGACGGTTGCTCCCGCAATCTCTCCGCAAATTCTCCGATTTTTCCGTGGCGTGAGTGCTGGCGGTGGGTTATACATTTGAATGTAACCCCACATCACGCCCTCTCCTTTTGGGATTTGTCTTTCCCTAGACATTTATAGGAGAAAAATCGAGATATGGAAGGTTATCTTTATTTACAGAAAAAAAAATGTTTATTACATATTACTATAAGCCATGGAAAGTTTTCTCGTTGTATCTACCAAAATAGATGCCTCTATTTGCTCTTTTGTTGTAATCGATAATATTTACTATACAATTGGTGAACTTTGTGTGGAAGGCTCCGCTGTTCCTGGACTGCTTCATGAACAAATTCTGGTCGATCGCTCTTATGCATTTTCTACCCAGGGTGTTTACTAAATTGAGATCGAATAGACCTCGCAGACGCAGTTCCAGGAATAATTCGTTAATGTTTCTGTAGTAAATGAATTGCAGTATTTTCAGTCTGATGTTGTTCTCAAAATCGTGATTCTGGTCGAGACTGATTCCGCGTATGTTTACTGCGCTAATTCGCCGCGAGTTTGCGATTACATTTTGCAGCAGCGACGACGCGATGACGTGGTGATGACCTAAGTATTGTTAGTGAGAATCCGCTCTTCTAGTTTGGATGATTCTCTCATTGTTGCTGGTACTTCGATGTTGCTAGAGTGATTAATGGAGAACGCAGAACAATGCTTTGATTTATACCGTTAATACTACTACGAAAACTGTTACCTACTTTACGAATCATTGACAACAGTAATCCACGCTGCTTGAACAGCCTTTCATAAGCAACTGTATTTCATCAACAAATTAAGGCGTCACGTATTGGTAGAAAGTCTAGTTGACATATAAATAAATAGATTTTGTGAAATCTTAGAGGATTTGGAATTGCTTTTGGCATGAGATCGAAAAGCGATAATAGATATATCTGCGTGCACCTCCGATGCAAAGAGTCATACATCGCACCGATCAAGGAAATCACCATACCAAGATTAGAACTATGCCGCGCATTGTTTGTCTTTTGCATTGATATTCTCCTTCTATCTATATAAATAGAAGAAGATCCTGTCAATGGAAAACCTTCCTCTATGAACGTATATAATGTATTACTTAATAATATTGCTATTGTATTTTTAATTTTATTTCTATTTACGAGGGTGGATTGATAAGTTTTCATTGACAACAGTTCATAGACAACAAGAGATGACCCCACCAGGCCTGCCTTGAGGTGGCGTTCCATAGTACCATCCTTAGATATCTTGTAGCTATAGTTTCAGTCTGATCACTATGTTAGTTTAGGTTTGAGAGCAGGTTGAACAAGACGCCTCTGTGTTTTTCGTAAAAATGCAAAAGCTGGAAAATCGTACTGTCATCAAATACTTTTATTTGAGGGGGTTATTGCCCAAGGAAATTAAAGAAGAGATGGACTCAACACTGGGGACATCTTCCCCATCATATTCAACCGTTAAGCAGTGGCATTCCGAGTTTAAAAAGGGTCGTGTGAGCACCTCTGATGAGCCTCACTCAGGACGCCCCATTGAGGTCACAACTCCAGATATGATCGAAAAAATCTATCAAATAGTGCTAAAAGACCGCAGATTAAAAGTTCGTGAGATAGCTGAGACCTGTAAGATCTCATATAAGCGTGTACAAAATATTTTGCACCAACATTTGTATATGGAAAAGTTCTGTGCAAGATGGGTGCCGCGTTTGCTAACAGTGGACCAAAAATTGATTCGAAAGAACATTTTTACCGCCAATTTGGCGTTGTAAAAACGTTGTTTTCTTGATAATACTGGAAACGTATCAATCCGCCCTCGTATATTGTTAATTTTCAGCATAGATTATAATTTATTATGGATTTTGCTGCTATAATATGCTTGTATAATGTAGTAAACATGAATAAGAAAACTAACTACTGTACTTATAAAACATGTTCATCTTTATTTCAGCTTCCTGGCTTTATATTAGAACCTGTAGTATTCACTTTACTAGTGGATTGGATTTCCGGCCTTTCAGATAATTTAGAGTCTTTTTTTTATACTATTGGTATAGTAATAATAACAATGAATGTTTCAACAGCATGTGGTATGTTTTTGATTAATATGTTTTATTATATAAAAGATTAATTTTTGTCAAAAAAAGATATTTTTCAGATATTTTTATTAGATTTTTTATCATAGAAAAGTATTTTTTGATATGACATCACTTTTACACCTTACATCAAGTTCCATTTGGTCACTCATTTCAATATTTTCCCATAGTCAAATTGCATCTGTATATGAAGTTCATGTGGTTTCAACATGCTTATCAATTCTAAAATATCTGAAAAAACCTATCTATATTACATGTTGAAAATACCATTGGTGATATTATCATTCTATATGATAACTACTGTGTGGAAATGTTAGAAAATTGTTAGGAAACTCTGCCGTTTTGACTGTTTAAATATTTGAATATATTATAATTAATATAACTTTTTGACTTCCAATTTTGCAGTAATTCTGAAAATTTATTTGCAGTTTATTTATCTGTCATTCCAAATTTTCGTATAAGTTATATCATTTTCTAATACTGTTTCTCGAAAGTTTTCAATTTTAATAATTTCAATGTCTAAATTAATTACACTATTTGAATGTCTAGTTCAATATCATCATAGTATATATATTATGAGATTTTGTACATTTTGATCATTTATTTCAATTTTCTCTCTCTCTCTCTCTCTCTCTCTCTCTCTCTCTCTCTCTCTCTCTCTCTCTCTCTCTCTCTCTCTCTCTCTCTCTCTCTCTCTCTTTATTTCTTTTTCTTTATCCTTCTTTCTCACTTATACTTTATTTCAGTATTACAAATTCTATAAAAAAAATCCAAGAAAACTAGCACAATGTTAAGAGGACCAGTAAAGGACATACAATTTAAATATTATTTCAAATAGAAAATCATTAAAAACATTTAATGATTAAACTGAATGATTTGATTGAAAACATTTAATGCTTAAACTAAATGATTAAACTAAAATAACAGCAAACATCCACGCGAGCATGGAAGTGTCATTGGCTCTCTTGAATTTCAGATAATACCTTTAAGAAACGTATACATATCGGCAAGCGCACGAAGTCAGATCACAGATCCTATTACTCAGACCATGTAAAACGACTAACAGCCATTCATGAACTTTGAGATCAACGATGTCGAAAAAACACATTTTCTTTTTAGGTCTGAATAAATTTTCGACTAAATTTTAACGGAAATTCATCGTTCTAGGTTGAATTACTTAAAAATTTTCCCTGTTCTTTTTCAATTAGAGATTCTGATCGGTGGAAAAAGCTTAAAAGTACATATATCTGATTTAAATAAATATTATACTTCTAATGTTCCATAAATTTCTTTCACAATGTTCAACAACAATCAGCAAAAAAATGATAAAAGAAATTCGAAGAGCACGAAGACTACGTCTCTCTATTAATATACCCTCCAGCCATGGAAAGGCGCGGGTATCTTGAGGCTTGACCGAAGGTATAGTATTAGGTGTACAAATAAGTTTCCACCGTCTTGAAAAGATGGCGCCACCGATGAAATAACATATAAATTGTCAGCTGTAAAAATCGTATAGTATATGTTGACATCTGGAAACAATATAACCTCTTAATAACTTTTAAATACTTACTTTTCATCGTCTCAAGATGTCAAGTTTTGAGCCAAGTAAACGTCATTTACGGGAATTGTTAATTTAGTTCTTTCAAAAGTGGATTCACTACGACAACCCAAAGTGTAGTAAGGCATGGAGTAAGCCCGAGTTGGTCAGTGTGAAACCCAGCAAATACCGTATGTGTGGACTTCAAATACGTTAGTAGAGTCCTTTACTCTATGGACGCGGATCAAAATTTCATTCGAGAATAATGCCAAAGAGGCAGTTTATAGTTGGCACAGCTGCACGAATCGATTAGATCGTAGCGTTGGCTGTGCCTTTATGTATTCCGTGGCTACACAGAAAATTGATAGGTGGAATACGCATCACACACCTTCGGGACAGCAACAGAACGAAACACAGGAAAAACTAATTTTTCCAACAAATTACAAACGGACGGAAAAACCTTCTGATGATGACGATGCATGTAACTAAATAATTATGAATCATGAATAAATTTAAGTCTAATAAAAACACTTATACTGTTTATAGAGGAAAATAGAGAAGAGAGTAGCCTTTTTGTAGTTCAACCATCGAGGAAACGTAACATAGGCAATAGCAGTTCCACATAAGCTACCCCCGTGCTACGAGTCCATTAGCTTCCTCTACTCTAATCATCGCCAAGGGTAACCGGTCCGGTACAACCCGTACTCTCTGATGATTCTTTTCGTTTTCAAGTAAAATTGACTTTAGCACTTCGAGCAACCACAAATCGTCCTATTTTGTGAGAAATATCGTATTGTTTCCTTACAACCTAGTAATGATCAATCGACAAAATTGGCCAAGGTACATACAACTACTTCTAAAGAAAAGGGACCAGTTAACAAATAAAATGCACTTCCATTTCATAAAAATACATCAGCTAATATACTAGGATTGCAGTCAAATTAATCT
The DNA here is from genome assembly GCA_018907035.1 of Sycobia sp. Sy_11. Lineage (NCBI taxonomy): Eukaryota > Metazoa > Arthropoda > Insecta > Hymenoptera > Epichrysomallidae > Sycobia > Sycobia sp. Sy_11. The sequence continues at coordinate 2,088,057 of JACCIC010000088.1, forward strand.
AGGTCATTGAATTCCAGTGTTTGGCGTTCATTTTACGTATCGTACAAAATTATTCGCTATATGTTTGCGCCATTTAGATCATGAAAGTATGTTTCAAGTTTTTTATGTTTGAAAATTGGTATTCAGTTTTTACTTTACTGACACAGTCCACGAAAAACGGAAGGAAGTCTTAATACTACGTTTAAGGACTCGCCTTTCATGTCTCAGTTTTGTACTCAGTATCAAGTTTGCACATTGATATATATATATATAACTAAGGCACGCTCCGATCTCACACTCAATTTATCTTGTGAACATATGCCACTAAAGAGTTGCAGAGGTCGCTTTATATTGCAGATATTGTCCTTGCAAGCTGCTGAAGACCTTCTTGACTTATACATTTCCAAACAACGAAGTGGTACAGAAATTTTTTGGTTGCGCGATTCTAGATTGTGATTGGTTACAAACAATATCTCATTGACTAAGAATAAATCAAGACAAGTATATGTGTCAGGTTCGTCATTTAAAAAAACATGGTTAGTTGAATCAAATTAACTAGTTTTAATGAGTTAGTTCATAGACGGCTCTGACAATGGACTGAAGCATGATTCTCAATAGACGTATTTATGTTGAACTCGCCAGTGACAATAGTATAAGAGCAATTGGGCAGCAATTGTTAAAGACAATTTCCCTTACGATTGAGCAGAGTTTTTACTGGATACAACCATCGAACATGGAAACCAATATCAATATCCATTTGTTCGCGACGATCTATTCTGAAAAATTGAAAACAATCAATTGTTGATGAATATAACTTTCTGCATCTGTAAGAAGCATTTTTGTAATAGGAAAATTTTGCGGCATACATTCTTTTCAACAAGAATATAATGTTAAGCTAAACAATTAACATTCATATGGCCTATTTTGAGAAGAGTATTGGATGGAGGGGATATGTTGTAAATGGAAGAGATTTTCTTTCGTTTATATTGGCATAGGAGAAAATAATCTGATCTGATGCATACAAACCACGATGTTTCTTACAATTGATGGATCGAAATTCAAATTCTGAGATATCTTGAATACTGAACTTTTTATAAGATAAATAGCTTCACGGGCTTAAATAAATTCTACTAGAAATTTCAATACCAAAAAATGATTGTGAGTCATGTTACTTAGAATATTGCTTTTATAAAAAATGGCATTCGTGATTACTAGTTGAGCTGAACGACTATTGAAACAGTCTTTGCCACATAATGATTTGTTGTAGAACTATTCTGAAACCTCATTCATTGTAAAGAGAGAGAGAGAGAGAGAGGAACTAATAAAGGAGTCCAGTTCGGGGAAGGAAAAATTGCAGATGGGAAATGAAGACTGAAAGCGTTTAAATTGTTAGGTTTAGGCAATAAGCCAGGTATATTACGATATGTGGTAACATAGTCAATATGGAAATTTTTAAACCATTTATAGCAACATTTCGTGAATCGTTCACCAATGAAATAGCAGTTCAAATATGCTGGTTGAGGGACACAAATAAAACATGCAAATAAATTTTAATAACTGCTTTCCAAATTTCTTACAGAGCGTAATTAAAACTCAAATAAAATAACATTATTCAATAGTAAGTTAGAGACAGTCCTTATTATTTATTATAGACTCCAAATTTGACAGATGAAATATAAATAATATAAAGTAGTATATAATATAAATATAGTAATTCAATATAATAAAAGAAAAATCAAATATTCTAAATAGGTAAAATTATATTTCCAATAGCAAATTAATTAATGAACGAAGTAAAAAAGTCATAAAATAGAATTAACACTAAATTTTTAAGAGAGGAAAATCAAACTTAAAAGCATACAGTTAAATTGACCACGATGACGCAATCAATATACAAATATAAAAACTGATAAAATAAACTTAAGTACATACCAGCACGAAATATGATATTAAATTATTAATTCAATTATAAAATTATACTTCAACTAATATAAACGCAAAATATCTTTATATAAATCAAATCGTTAAAACGATTATTAAAATAAAATGTAGCACAATACTTTTGTGAAGAACTTAGAGAAATAAAACACTGTATCAAGACTTGACCAAATTAATCGCGTATCGAACTAGGAATCAGAAGTAATTATGAAAATATTTGTAGAAATGCGTTGACTATTTGTTATAAATGATGCTTATTATTATATTATTTTATAATAAGAAATTCTAAAGTTAAAATAATAAGGGTGGGGGAAAAAAACAGGGACAAAGAAGAGAAACAGCAGGCACCGGATAGCTACCAGCGGCGCGCATACACTTTGGAAGTTTTACTGCTGTCGAATGATACTGGCTGCTCCGGATCCGATTGACGGAGGGGCATTCCTGGTCGTGTGCTTTACTTTTTCATACTATTCGCCGTCACCTGTTTCCTTGTCTTTCTGTCTGTACTTGTTCTCGCCTGTTTCATCTTTACTCTCCGATTCTCTCCTTCCCTGTTTTTTCTTTTTCAGTTGTCTCATTTCAACTTTATCTCTTTTCGTTTCTTTAGATGTCTATTATTTTTCAAGTTGACCAACTACGTGACTTATCTTCAAAGTGAATGTGTGTCGCGGTTTTTTATGGTGTGTGGGTAATAAATAATTTAGATTAATTTATATTAAGGATGGTTCTAAATATGAAATTTTTCTAACATTTTTTATTTTTTTAATAATAATGCTAGAAAGGTATTGTTGCTATTTCTCTTTTTAAAAATGTAATACATTCAAGTCGTTTAGTTAATAGTCATATTCTATATAAAAGCTTTTATAAGAAACTTCGTCTTATATTACATCTTTTAAAGCTCTAAAATATTTCATTTTTAAATTCTACCCTTGTATGCAATGCTATGTGCGGACATGATATGTCTCTTTTCTATTATTATTGTAGATTAAATTGACTGCGATTACAATTAAGAATTTCGATTATCGATATATTACGCGATCAATTACGCGCGAGATCGACGCGACGCTTAGACGCGCTGCGCCAAGCAGATTGAAGACGATAATATCCGTCCTATGAGTATTTAGAAAACGCTATAATAAGCGCCGCCCGGATACATACCGCGATAAGTGATTACCTCGAGAGACCCTATCGAGAAACACCGGCAAGAAGAAGAAGAGAGGTCAGTAGGAGAAGAGAAGAAGAAGAAGACGAGCCAAGTTCCAGGGTCGTACTGATTGAGCCACACAGCCAGTTGCCGACGCTGTCAAGTGTCACCGCCTGAAGCCTCCGCTGCTACTACCGCCTTTCTCCACCCGGCATGCAGAAGACGTCTTCAACGTCTGATGCGGCAATTACCGTGTTACATATATATTGAGTTAATTATGCTCGGCATCCTCCCGGTCCCGTCGTGTCCGCGCCACGTCTCCATTCCCCCGTCTTCCCCTTCGCGTACCGTCCCGCTAAGATGGCCGCGCGTATGCCCACTGTGGCGAGAGTAACATCCCCCTGTCGAAGAACCCGCGCGGGATGAGTTCGTAGCTAATACCTCGAGTAGGAGTTAGTCGTTTAGTTATGAAATAAATGTACAAAATAGCGCCTGTAGATATATTATCTCTAGTGTATATGTAGAAATAAAGACTAGTTAGTGTTAGCGAAGGTGTTTTGCTTGACGGCATACCCCCCCCCCCTTTTAGCATCATCATTAACAGCCACGAAGGTGTTCATCAATGTACTATCTCGGTGCCGCCACCATGTAAGTGTAACACATAAAAATCCATGCTGTTTGACAGCTGAAGAGAGATGGAAAATGAGTTCAAAGCACATCATCTTTCCTCTTTTTGCTGCTTACAGTTATTTTCAGAAATCATTATTACACATTAATATTAAAAATGCAATAGAAAGAGTGTATAAAAAATTCTTTTTTTCACACTATATTCCTCCTGGTAAATATAGTAATACTTGTAATGCCATTAGCACTTATAAATACATTTAATTACCTCCCATTATTATAGGTCAATAGTTACAAATAAATAATTCAAGTTTCTTAGAAGTACACGTAAGATCGCATATATTTATATGACATATTTATATGACAATAACAAGGTAAATTAAGCACCTCCGTATATCATATAAGGTTTATATAACAACAGCCACCATCCCCTCCTCTCAAAAACAATTTTTCTCAGAAGTGCCTGAGCAGAAACATGTCAATAATTTCATAATATATATATATATATATATATATATATATATATATATATATATATATATATATATACATATATATTTTATGTATGACATAAAGAAAAGTGTATGCATAGAATGCATTCTGTATACTTGCTGTTATCTTATTGCATTTAGACAATTTTTTTTCGACGTTTTGGGTTTTTATTACAGTTTATTTATTGTCATTATTATTATCATTCTTAGCATTATTATTATTATTATTAATTATGGATTATGATTTATTATTAATTATTATTAATTAAGGATTAGTCTAAATTCAAAGGTGCTCCAATATATGAGATTTAATATTACATCGAAATAAAAAACTATTAGTTTAAGATTATTGTATGGTATAGCGGTGGACGAAATTTTATGGAATAGTATTTATTTACGTACAATGATCTTCAAAGTTCTTAAGGAAACACCAATATTTATTATTTTAAGTAAAATAACGGCAGTTCTCTAATCAATTTTACGTTAAACTATGGCTAGTTTCATTGTTTTTTTTTTAAAAAACATTTTCAAATTGTTTTTTCATTGTACGAAAAAGAAAGTTTTGTTATTTAATATGCAATTGGCGATCGTGATTGCCGCGTCCGAAGCGAGCCGATCACCGTCATCCGTCTCCGTACGTGATCTCCCATTTTTTCTATTTTGTTTTTGTTCCTACTGGAATCTTTTTTTTTGTAGACGCGTGGAACGTTAGGGTACTCTCGTTCGAAAGGAAGAGACGAGCGTTAAAAGGGCGTGACGGTGAGAGACATAAAAAGGAAGAGGAGCTGTAGAAGAAGGTAAAGAAGTAGATGGAAGCTTTTCTTTTTTTGGGGGGAAACGGTCGCGTCGGTGGTCGCGGTGATCCGCGTATGTATCTTCGAGCTGATAAACCGGCAATAAAGGGCGTGTGGCCAGGTGGGCCTTTTATTGTGAAAGAAAGAAATTTTTCGAGATTTTTTTCTTTTCCCTTCAGTCCCTATCCCGTCGACTGAGCCTCCTCAGTGGATTCCGGTGAGTGTGACGTGACAAATTTATTTGTGCGTGCGAATTAAATCTCAAATTTTGAAAAAAAAGATTGCTTTTTTTCTCGCATCACAATATATATACGTACAAATATTTTATTGTCCTATACAAGTAGAACGGCACTATACACCGGTCTACAACACTGTAAATACACAATAGCAATGAGAAAATAATCAGCCTTTACACTGGTTAATAATTCTAGTCTGGAATAAGAAAGTGCAATAAACAGTGGTTCGAAACCCACTATAAACTGGAGGTTTAGAAAAGTTGCAATGATGTACAGATCTGTAACTAAAAGAAAAGTTCAGCAAATAATGAAAAGTCTTGGAGCACAACTGGCCGATAAAGCGAGAGCTGTGCGGCCGAGAATGTTTATGTGTAACAAAGCATAACTGAGCGAACTTTTTTTTATGTAAGCCTACAAAATTAGTGCTATTATTACTAAATATGACACAGAGATTATCGTATTGAACAATAGAACGTTTAGGTTTCATTAGAAGCGAACCGATAAATAATGAATTTCTAAACTATGAATGAACTGCTCGAAATACAGCACATGTAAATGTATATATCAATGCTTTTTACTTATGCTTTAAAAATACCGGTACAGCGAAATTACTGTTCATCATTTTTTCTATTTCCATGCTATCATAAGCTATCTATGCTATTTATGCTATCTATGCTATCATATTTCCTACCCTTTAGTAACTAAACATTTTCTCTCAGAACATTTAATACAATTTGTATTCTAGCGTGATTTAAGTTTTCATGTTTATCTTTTATTATTAATTCAAATATGTAATTATTATATGGTAATACAATCGGCCATTTAAAATTTAAGGGATTTTTACAATACTTTTTTTGTTTTCAATTGTATTTTAAATAGTTCTTATGCTTGTAAAATTTTATCTTAAATTTTGTTGAAATGAACGGCTTGAATTAATTTTATGATAAATATTTCTACACAACTAATGTAATGGAGTATCAACTTGACGACGATCTGCTACATTAATTATGTAGTTATGAATGAATTTCTTAATCAATGAACATACTCGCAAATTTTTTCTTGTATTTCTTTTACGCGGTTGTATACGAATATACCCAAATTCATTTGTCTTCACCCCAGGCCAGGACCACTGTAGAATCCAACCAATAATACACATGCTCAGGATTAAAGTATAATATCCTTATAATCTGCTGAATATTCAATTATGTTCGTTCCCTTCAATAATTGTCCAGTAATATTTACACTAATGAGAATTCCTGTATTGTGATCACGGTTATACCAGTCGAATAATTTAGTACGATGCGAGAATTTAGTAAACAAACGATTGTTCGTAATGAATGGTATACCTCCACAAATCTATGATTGATCTAGCACAGAAAATTTACAGGCTTGATTAGTATTTATATTTGTACATGTATCTTATATTCCTTATGTGAAACCGAATCTTTAGCTCTATAGAATTATTTATTTGTTTGCAACAGACATAAAAGTTATAATTGTTTCGTGTGTTTAGCGATTATCTTTTACCAAGCAAATGGAGCAAAGAGTTTGTATTAAAATTTGTGTCAAAAATGTAATTCAGTGCTCCAAACTCTTGAAATGTTCAGAGTTGTATACGTTGAGTCTACCTTGAGTCAAAAGAAAGTATATAAGTGGTACAAGCTGTTCCAAGAAGGCCGAGAGTGTGTCGAAGACGAAACTCGCCCTGGACGTCCTAACACGTAAACAATAGATGAAAACGTTCACTGAGTGAAAAATATTGTGTTAAACAATCGACTGCTCACGATCAGAAAGTTGCTGAAGAATCAAGACCGTAGAAACCAGGGTTTGCGAGTTCGAACTTCCGAAGTTCGAACAAATATCAAGATTTTGCTCATTGTCTTCTTTAATTACTACATTAGCAATTCTCAGCACAGAGTCGTTTGTCAATAAATAGTATTACCGTGATGTTATGCGCCGTTTACGAGAAGTGATAAGCAAAAAACGTCCGAAACTTTGGAAAAACAACTCGTGCGTTTTGCATCACGATAATGCACCTGCTCATTCATCGTTGTTTGTGAGAGATTTTTTGGCTACAACCAAGACCAAAGTCATGCCTCAGCCTCCATATTTATCCGATTTTGTACTCAGTCATTTTTTTCTTTTCTCAAATCAGTAGTGCTTTGATAATTGGAAAAAGCATTATATCTGGGTATAATGGTTTTTGCACAAATGCACAAAAGTATTATATCTGAGGGTGTTTTCTTTGAGGGGAACAATACAAGTATAGATTAATAAATAAATATTGTTTGAGAAAACCAAAATGTTACCCTATTATTTGAACATACCTCGTACAATTTTCATTTTTAATTTATTTTTTAATACTTTGATATTATCGTTATTTTTCTTTTATAAGTTTTTGAGACCGCAATGTATCTATTTGAGAATGGCCTATCATTGATAAACATAATAGCAATGAGAAATTGTTGTAAATAAACTAATCTTATAACAATATATATGAACAATTTTCTTGAGATCAGATGACAGAATTTCCAACCCCAACATATGAGAAGATTTCACAGAAGATAACACATTGTTTATAAAATCTAATTTTCCAGTTTCTACGGGGTTAGTTCTAAACAAAGATAGTCTGACTCTCACTGTATTAGTATAGTATATTATTATATAAAAACTGTTAGACTGATAAAAATATTTATAGCTTTAATAATAGCTTTGTCATCATAATGGTGCTGATAATACAAGTATCGGGTTTATGAAATTATGAAAAAATGTTTACTGTAATAAAGAACTAATATTAATTAAAATTCAATATATTTTTAGGTATGTTTTTCTCTGCAGTGTTTGATAATGCTCCGTTAGCTATGGCGTATTTGATCCCATTTGATTATATTCTAATGATTACAATGGGAACATTTGTAAAATTAAGGTAAGCCATTATTTAGTTTAATTGTTATAATATTACTGTTGTGTAAGCTTTATTTGTATGCGTCAAATAAAAAAATAGTCAGGTATAGTTATTGTTAAGTTATACTATTTTACAACTAAGATCGAGAGCACCAGAGCTCTATTTTACTATGATATATGTACGAATGTACACATGTACATTAGACAGTGTCGCGATGTTAACGTGGAGTAGATTGAAGACCGGCGCTGCCCTACATGGAGGACACGCTTAAGAACTTTTTTTGATCTTTTATTTTAATATAATTACTGATAGTTCAGATGCAGTAAGGACAGAACGGATAGTCAAACCTTTTTACTTTCGCCTTATCAAATTTGAAGTTAACATTTTAACTAGAGCGATAGTTAATTAGACAACAAAAGTTTAGACAAAAAATTATTCATCAGTTTGTATTGATCATATTAATGATCAAGAGCTCAATTTTTAAATAATAATTTTTATTTCAATATTGTAACCTTAAAGTATTTCGCGACATCTTCCGGAGCCGCGTCATTTTCCACTTTAATCAATATACATATCTATTTTAAAAGTATGCTATTTTGAGCTTTGATTAATATTTATATTATTTATTATTTTTATTTTACTAGAATTGCTACTTGTTGACGAAATTTACAATCATAAATTTTCAATATAAATCATTTTGCGTGTAACAGGTCGCCATATTGAAATTTCTTTTTCTCATTTTATATACATTATCAGTAGATAAAAAACATCTATTCCAGTTTTATTATGGAATTTCAATGAAATTATAGAATTTCAATTTCAAAATTTTTATATCTAGTTGAATATTGCAGAATTTCTCTATATTCCTTGTTCATTTAACAATAGAAAAATTCATGTTTAAGTTTTTAAAGTACTTATTCAGAAGTTTTCTGACACGATTGCTATAAGAATTATTTTTGAATAAGAGAAGCATTTTGGGAGCTGTTGATAAAAAAGTAAAAAAAAACAACTTTTTTTGCTATTTTGCAATAAATAAATGTGTTTCTGATTTGTTAGGATCTTCAATTTCAGGGTATTATTCTACGTTTGAGACGTGCGTTTACTTATAGAAAATATATTTTGATTTCATTCAAGTTCTTTAAAATAAATTCGATATTATATTCCTTAATCGATCATGATAAGTGTCAAGAAATGTATGTATCCGAGAGACCTACCGACGGTTATCTGAGATAGATCAAGATACGGAGACCCTACCGTAAAAGAAGAAACGTAACGAGTTAGCTTAAGTTTCATCTATAGATTATACGATATACGCTAATTAATGTTAAAGTATATGGCATTATTCTTATACACTTTAATATATTATTTTAAATGAGCTAATTCCAAATTAATAAAAATATTCCAATGAGTTAATATATAAACTGTTTTCTTTTAATTCGTTAATATGATAGCGCGGGAGAGTGTTTCTATTTTTGTGTGTGTGAGCATCGACCTGATCGTGGATTGAATACACAGACGCGAATATCTGAGACGTTATACAAGAGAGCGTGACGTTTTCTCTACTCTGGCAGTTTTTTTAGTATAACGAAGATACATCATTATGAAAGTTTAGTATTTTAAATCAACAGTTATACAGAAGTTTAGAGAAAAAAACCCTAAAGCTGTTTAACACCTCTCGACTGTAACTCGTACGTCACCCAATTTCCTTGTTTCTGAATTATTCCCACGACTTTTAGGCGTTTGAAAATAGCTTGTTGCGTCACTCCCAATGATCCTACCAATTCTTGTTGTGTTTTACACGAGTCTTCATCAAATAATACCTCCAATTCTCCATCTTCGAAAACATTCTCTCTTCCACCGCCATGCTGGACTTTGACATGAAAATTAGCGTTCTTGAAGCGTTGAAACCTCTCTCGGAACGTTCTTTCACTAATAGCGTCTTCACCATAGATAGTTGAGAACATTTGATGAGCCTCAGCCGTATAGTTTTTCATATTAAATCAGAAAATTTATACCACCAACATTTATACCACCAAAAAAAATATACCACTTGCCGCTACAACTATCTATTACAAAACGGTAGAAGCAAAGTCATATAACTAATTAATAAATATTCCTATCCTATCATGTTTTCCTATTCCTATCATGTATTAATAGAATTCTTATTGTTAACCAAAATACACCATATGTGATGTTCTGGTGAAAATGAATCAAAATGTTTTTTTAAAAAAAATCAAAAATAACCGAAAGAAATTAAAACTAAAAAGCAAAGTATAATAAGATGTTGGAATATTTATGATATGCTCCATAGATATGAACATATACTCCTACCCCAAATTGAAAAAATATACAGGCACGATTAGATTTTATTAATCGCTAGATTTTAAAACTTTTCTGTTCGGGTTTTATTTTCTATTAATCCAATATGTATTTTAGAGTTTATGACAATTAAATTTAACGCCCTACAGTTCTCAGATGGTAAAAAACATTATCCCATAAATTATTATTTATTGAGATTCCCACATTATTGAGAATGTTTACTGAATTAAAGTAACTGTTTAAATGTAGCGATTATAATATAAGACCGAGAGCATTAATTAAAATATCGAATACTTGAGTATTAAATCAAGGCCTTATAAAGATTAAATTTAAAATAAATCCAAATTCTGAATGCAAAACCTTTGACGTTTAATGGAATCATGTACGTTATCAAATCTATACAATTTCCGACTATTATATCAAAACTTTATAGTTTATTGTCAAATAGAAAAATTTTGTAATCAAAACTGGAAATATGAAGTGGTCCCTAATATCTAATATCTGCAGTAGATTTATTATTTAATATTAGCAGGGCGATTTAATTTTCTTCACAATTAATTGAATTTTCTTCACTGTAATTGAAAATCCAAAGCAGGTATCAGTTCGTGGATGCCACAAATACTGGTTATATATGCAATTGTATATTCGTTACATTGACAAAAAAGAACGCTGTTTATATAAAAGAAAGATTACTGTATGCTATAAACAGTTTCTGCTTTTGAGAGAGGTAAGAAAAACTAAACTCATCCATGCTATTGAAATTACACAGCTTGAATTATGTGAAGCATGAGGTTTACTCCCATACCTTGTGATAATTGTATGCTGTTTAACTAATATTTTATAATATCATAATTCTAAGCTACTGAATTATATTCAAAAAGCACCCATTATTAAGCGACGATACGTTCATTTTGAAACAATTCAGTAATCATATAATTATATAGTCAAAATTTGACAAAATGATTTCTGATTTCTAGACGAGTAATGGTTTAAATCCACCTTTATCAAAGGAAAAATATTTATTTCCTTATAAAAATGATTTATTCCATAATATTTAATATTAAATGCTACGGTACGAAATCTCTTTCCATTTTTGAGTTAATGCTAAAATAGTTATTAGAAAAAAACAAATTCCAGTAGTTATTATTTACTTTAGTATGCTTTTATTATTAATTATGTTTCAGCAAGTGCATAAACAGAAAAAAACTAATGTAATATGTCATATATAGTTTACGACCATAATAGAGTCATAATAAATTGTAGTAATTCTAACGAATAATACCGTTTTCTCAATTTAAAGAAGAAGAATTAACTTCTATATTATTGACATCAAAAAGGTTACAGAGGTCTTTATTGAAACGAAGCAATCTACGGTCATTAATTTGCCTGATAACGGCGAAGATGCTATGATAAACCGAAATGAAGGTATATAATCGCCGAAAAGGCTAAATAACATGCATTAACCGACGAGAATGCAATATAACATGTCGAAATGATTCCAAATCCTCCTATGCGTTGACAATGATGGAAAAGATAGAAAATTGAGTAACTTATGAAAAACTAAGATAATTTTTAATCTGATTCATAGGCATGTTCTCGGCGTTTTCGAAATTACCAAATGCAATTAAAATCGTAAGAGCGAAAGTTTTTTCTTAATCGTTTTATGGTATTTTGTGATCGAAAATACATTCATAACAGAAGCAGAAAGATATAAAAAGACAGTATAAGGGTGAAGACTGCGAGCGGAGATCTTCAAATGTGTTAATATTTATAATTATTGGATAATGATATTGTTTTCCTAATTCAACTAAGTTCTGTGAATAAGGATTATGGTGCAAACATAAGCAAATGAAAAGAATTCTAATGCAAAACAACAAGAATTATTTCGATAAACTTAATTTTAATGTTTCATGAAAAATGTGAATTCATCCAGACATTCAAATGTATTAAGCACTATTCTAAATATATGAATTACTGCTGATATAATTAATGTGATGACAAATATATTGTAGAATGTATATTCAAGACGCTTTACATAGGATAAATTAGATCATTTTTTGCATATACTTTTTATAAAATTCTACAAGTAAAAGTAGTATTGTTATTAGGTATTCTTTAAAATTATTTGAGCAAAATTTTAAGCCTACACTATTGTATGCGTTTTCTGTATATTTAAGGCATACCGAATTTGTTGAAATAAATTTTATTGAATAATAATCAACGAAGTTGCCTGAGATTTAATTGTTTAAAAGTTCTGGAAACTGAATATACTGCAATAGTTGGCATAGTTGGTATAGTTGTATTTGTTTAGCCATATTATTGGCTCTTTTCATAATAAACGTCAATATCTAGGATATAATATATGACCATTATAATAAGTATTATGTAAATTAAACCTTTGATATATATAAATTAACCTTTTTAGTTCACTGCCAGTTTATATTAGTTGGATGAAATACATTTCATGGTTATTGTACTCTACGGAAGCTATTTCCATTTCGCACTGGAATACAGTGAAAAATATATGTAAGTACTTGGATAACTAATAAAAATAATGTAATATATATTCATAACTTTTCTGGAGTTCTTAGTGTCCGTTTAATGATAAGATACTCTTCTTTTGGCTTATGTTGTTTTAAGATGAAATCTTTTAAAATTTTGAAGAATCCTAAAATATTTTAAAGTTAATAAGTCATGTTCAATACTTTGAAAACTTTTAGGTGATTAAAGTGGTTGACATTTGGATAAAAACTTCATCATCAGTCATCATTGAAGCCATTACTGTAAAGCAGTTTTATAAATCGGCGACTCCTCCGTCGCACGTGAATGCTTTGTGTCTAGAGAAGAATATTCTTTTTTTACCTTTGGAAATACATCGTAGGTTACGAATTCGCAATATGTGATTTTCTTCTTATCTAGTGTAACGCAATTATTTCTATGTACTTCTAGGCTTTAAATGTATGAGTGCATAACCCCGCTATGTGGAACATGATCCATGCGACCACTGTCAGCAGACGCTCTTTTCAGAGTACGATTTACCCACGTTAATGAGAACTGTGTTAGGAGCGGTCATCCGAGCAGTTCTATCTATAGTATTTTGAATTGTTTCCAGAAAGATTATTTGATTATTTTGAAAGTTGCAATTTTTTTGATTACACAATATAATAGAAGTATAAATGTATAAATATTTTTCAGTTTAGAGTCTATAAATACATAACTCGAAAGTAATATCATTGGAAAAATTTCTTTCTTAATTGCTCTGATTTATAATCAAAATTTGTCGCTTGTCGCTTATAGAATTTTTCTTTTATTGTACTGTATTGTGTCTTTTATTGTGCTTGATTATCAATTGTAGCGTTACGGTACCTCCATCGGTGGAGATTGAAATTATTTTTTATCTTTCTCTTATTTTTTTTCTTTTCTTCTTTTATAAATCATATATATTTTTATTATTACAGCTATCAATAATAGCATAATTAAATAATAATTATTTATTAATTTGTTTTCTTTCTGTTTTCTTTTTCGGGACTCATAGAAAAAAATGATTTTATTTTTTTTTTCGTAATGTAGTTTCCTTTCTTTTATCTCCCGGTTCATTTTGAAAACGAGTTCCACAGTCCATGCGAGGGGAAACAAACATTAGAATAGACGAGCTATAAATTACGGTTATCCGTTGGAAACGTCTGCCAGTCTATACCATCAGACACAGATAATTACAATCCAAATAATTTTGTGGAAAGTGAACCCGGAAATGAAATCGTAAATATATGCACACGTAGAGACGAACAGCTTTTACAAATAATTTTTACCTCGACGAAACGCGTGGACACAAAGGCATGTATGTTTATAAAAATCAAAGAAGAATATGCAAAGCAGGAAGACGCGTCGACTAGGACCAAACATTTTCGACAAACTGATTTAAGCACATACGAAAGATGGAATTGAAAACAAGCCATGATCAACGATCGAAAGGATATCCGGGCCGCGTAAAACCGCCACCCGAAGTATCTCGCTAGGTATGCCATCGGGAGGAACCTGGAGCCTTATTAGGCTTTAACGCAATTTAAGCCCTATGGAGCTCTTGCGGCGTAAAGAAACCGATACCTGTCTCTGCCGTTTCGTTCGTCACGTCTATTCTGTCTGGATAGGCCGGACAAAGTCCTTGGACTATTCATTCCATTATTTCTGCGCCTCGTAATACCGGCCGGCTTCGGTCCTCCAGTGCGCGTATCACGATTTTGGTAACCGGTTCCCCACGAGACTGAGTCAATCCCTTGAATGAGTCACGTCCAATACCGTTTCTTGTTATCATTGATCGCGAATCTCAACCGCTGCTTTGCGAGCCTGTACTCCACTGAGTTGGGTCCCACTTCGCCTCGACTTCGGGCTCGTTGAATTTTCTGTCTCAGCTTCAAACGGGTGCTTTTGAGATCCACGATCTCTTTCGTCCACCAGTATGTCAATGGTCTGTGACGTATGTTGCATGTATAGGGCATGGTGGCATTGTATAGACGTTGGAGACAACTGGTCGTTGCTATAGCTAACATCTTCACCCTGTTTCAGTTTGTCAGCTCTTGAGGCATCTCCCGTGAGGGAGCTTCTGCATTTTACAACTACCCTTCGAGTTTGTCAGTGTCTAGGCGTTTGAGGTTCTAGATGGCAGGTCTTATGCTTCGTTGTTCCTTCTGTTTAATGAGTTTTTCAGTTCGAAGGCAATACACTTATGATTGCTGGCCGTCATCTGGCCCCCGTCCACCCAGGTCGTCTATACGTCGGTGTTGTTCCTTCATCGATACTGCCAGGTCCAGCTATGCGGTCATTTCCAGTAGTAATCGTCCCCGTCTTTATATCGATCGCATTTCCCACTCGACCGGTCGGGCGTTTAAGTTGCCCGTCACGATCACATTATCAGGGATTTCTCGGACAGCGTCCTCGATTTTCTTAAGTTTAGCCGCATACTCAGACGTACGGTAGTTTGGGCTCAGGTAAACACTAACATAGGTAACACCAGTGACCCTTGCCGAAATACAATTATCCTCAATCCCACCGCGTACGATATTTGACACGCTCTTCCCACGAAACCACACTGCGGACTTTCCCGAGCTGCTAGCGAGCGAAGTCGGAAGAAAATGTCCCTGGTCCAGGATATTGTCACCAGTGTAAAGGAAGTATTCTCCGCGACTCTAACAATCCCTATGGGAATGACCCTCGAGACCGCATCACCAGTAGCAGTTTCATCTACCCGGTCCTTTACAATCTTTTTGTAGATTACCGAAATCGGAGCACCGGTAACATCGCAAGACGTGTAACCTGCTTCTTATACGACAATTGACCGAACCGCTTTTTATACGTCCTTTCCTTAAGAGATCGGTAGCCTCTTTCGCGTTGAATTCGTAGACCGCTATTCTGTGTCCTCTGCTTATAACGTCGAAGATGTGAGGCCGACGCTCCACGGTCTGTCCCGTTTCCTGATTTAATGCGGTCACGATGTCGACGTCGTTCGTGACACAGTTCAGGTCCAGAAATTCCAGTGTCACTCTAGAGGTCAGTTCTTTCACGTGTCCAGTCTGTCCAACGGCATCTTGGAGAACCTATCTGAAGTCCGTCTGGTGATCCCGTCTGGCCAGCTGTAACAGTACCGCGCCGTCCTTCATGTTTCTTATTGTTCTGACTTCTATTCTATTATGGCCAAGGTCCACCTTTTGACGTATTGTCCGTACAATGTCCGCGTACGTCTGCTCCTCAACCTGCTTAATTATGATCGCTTCTTTCCTAACTTTAAAGTTAGGGCGATCGAATCCGCGGCCTTGGAGTGTCGTCTGGATCCTTTCTGTCGTTTGGTGTTTTACTATCTTTTGGTCCGTCTTCGTCCTTTTTTGTCTTTTGTGTTTAGAGACCACCGTCAACCAGGTGTCGGTCTTGGTCGTTCGCTGTTGTCCGGCAGCCTATTCCGGTGTAGGCGTCTGACAGTCTCCTTTCCGATTTTGAGGAGTTGCCTCCTCACATTCGAACCGTCTTTTGTCTTTTTCTTTGTCAGAGTACTCTCATTCTCTTTAATTCACACTATTCGACTTCTACTGCTACATTAATTTCATGAGAACGTTTTTGACTACTTGGCTGAAATTTTTTTGTATGTCCCTTCCACCATTTTACTTAGAACTCTGCTTATTATGTAAAATTGCTCTTGCAATTTACTTTCAGCAGCATTCCAAATTGTTAATGATCTATTCACACTCACTCCTACATTTCCATCCATACGTTCATTTACACTGCTACCTGTCACAGATTCTGGCATGCCAGCACCTGTGACGATCACTTCATTCAGTTAAAAGTGAATCAGGTCATGAGACGTGTAACTGAATGGATGTCAGACCACGAACTGCAGCTCGTGCTGTAAAACATCGTGTTATTCCTGCTGACTTATAGACGTATAGAGACGGTCGTTTCGATGACGGCAGTGACCGAAAGATTGGAAGCCAGGTATCTTGGGGTCACCTTGGACACGAAGCTGTGCTTCTGGCCTCACCTACAAAAAGTGACGAATAATGCAGCAGAGAAGACTAATGCTCAAAGCAGACTGATGTCCAACACGAATGGACCTAGAGAGAACGTACGAAGACTGCTGATGAGCGTTACCCACTCGATCTTGCTTTACGGGGCAGAAGTGTGGGACGATGCGATGAATTTAAGAAAACGAGCGAACGTCGTGAAAAGTGTAAAAAGGGTGGATGCGTTAAGAATCGTGTGTGCGTATCGCACTGTGTCTGAATGCACGATTTTCGTGCTAATTGGGGTCATTCCCATCGATCTGCTCGCGGCTGAACGAAAGCGTATTGACGAGCGGAGCCCGAATATTGGAAGGGAAGATGCTGTGACTAATGGACGGATAAAGACGATCGACACGTGGAGAGGTGAATTTCTATCTTACCCAGTTTCTTTCCGGACATGGATACTTCCGCAAGTATCTCTGCAGAGTGATGAGAATTACCTGTCGGAAATGTAAGTATTGTGGGTGGACTTAGGACGATGTGCAGCATACGTTCTTCATGTACGAGCATTGAACCGAGTTACGACTAAGGCTATAGATAAGAATAGTCGCGATCATGCTAGAAAACGTGACGAGATTTATCACGACGGACGCGCACAGCTGCTCGTTGATCGCAAAATACATTATGCATGTGCTTTGGAGAAAAAGAGAAGATGGATGTCTGGATGATTGAAAAATTGTGAAGAGTGAATGCAGTTTTGAATATGCATGAGATTCTAGGACGAAAGGAATGACCGTGAATGGGCCACCCAAGGACTGACGCCCAGACTGAAATAATGTGAATAACAGTTCCCGGCTGCTGTCGGTACAACAACACGGAGAGATGTATTTAGTGCATAGTGGCACGGGTGTTGTGTTGAGTCGCACGTATTCTAGTGACTGTTTGCTCTAGATCGAGATCGAAAAAATCGCAGAGGAGTCGCCCCATGAAGGATAGTACGACAACGATGATGATGGGTGGTCTGAAAGCAGAGCCCATAGATCGAGAGCATCTAGAAGACTAGCAGTATTCGAGGACTTCGAGCAATGTCGAGGACATCGATATTGCGCTACCAGGATTGCCTGGAATTATATGTGATCCACCTTTAGATGTGTGATTAGAAAAGACCACAATGTTGAGAAAAGTAAAATAATATTATACAAATGTAATTTTAATAATGTATTTTCCTAAAATGTAAAAAAGAATTATGAATGGTTAATAAATAATAAAAAATAAATAATAAAAAAAAAGTAAATTCAAAATGTTAATTACATTATTCAGACAATATCCTTATAGTAATCCCATCCAGTGTCCTAGTATGTATTTAATATACTAAATTCTCTAAAAACAAACTAATTTACATTTAATACTTGACATATGATAAAGATATATATTTTTACTTATAAGATAAATGTATTATATTTATTTAGTTACAAAATTTTCTTACTAATCAAGATGCTAATATTAAAAATTGCTGTGGAATATATTTCATAATTAAAAAGTAACTCTAAATTCTCGTGGTAAAACTGGGGATAGATGCTCCACCAAATACGTACATTGAGTATCAATTTGAATAAAGAATGTGAATTTCGTAGTTCGGCATATAATGTAAGCGCCAATGCGTGTAATGCAACGTATCCCAACCTGAAGGGGGGCGGGTCTGCATTCCCACCCAAAACATTTTTCAAGGTAAAATTCCTAGAATTTTAGGAAATTTTAGGAATTTCATATTTCCTAGAATTTTTCTTTTATTTATTAAATTTTTTTTATTTTAAAATTTGTTTTTAAAATTTCTATTAATTAATAATTCATTTTTATTTTAAATATTTTTTTCAAGTAAAAATAAAATACTTAAATTTTATATTAATATAATTTTTTTTGTGATTACATTTTGTTGAACCAGTTTCGTCTCGTCCATGCTTCCCACTTAAATAATGCTCTAACCATTTGCGCATAATCATTACGTTATGGATTGCATACATTGGTAATTGCCTTTTGCATAACGTATGATTTCCAGAGAGCACATATTGCTCTTCACTCTGTAGCCGTTGCAACAATGGACAATGTAGCCCCTCTACATCAGCTATATTTCAGAATTAGCTATATTTCAGAAAGTATGAAAAATTACAGATTCGGTAGAAGGTTTGAGAACCATTCCTTCTTCTCTCGACCATGCGTATATAATTTCTGCATGACACCGCAACAAATCTTTAATCTGCTTTGCAGACTATGATAAGGGATGTCGCTACATTCCCAATCTATTTCATGGTCATTTCATTTGAGCCAGTCTATTGTTTCTTTCAGATCATGTTAATTGTAGCCACGGAAATGGTGGTTGAAAGAGGTACATAATAGAAAGTGCACCTCCTTCCAAACTGAGAAAACTGAGTACTTTTAAAATAAAAATTTACCGTCCTTTTGTCTGGAATAGAAGAACACTTTTTTAGAAACATTACTTCGTATTGTCGCACTCTACCCTTTTTCAGTTTTATATATACTAAGTTTTATAGACAGAAGTAATGATTAGGAATGATAGTTTTAATATTATACTTTCATTTTTATAAGAGATTTCTTCTCCTCTTGAAATGACGGCTCTGCTACAATTGGCTGTTTCAAGAAAATTGAAGATAGATTCGATAGGATGAATGAAGATTGAATTTTGGTTAAAAGTCAATTCGTTCGCTCCATTCTCAGAGAAAGTCATTTACGATTGAGTGCAGGAGAAGAAAAGTATTTATATGCTTGAAAAGGGCGTAACAGTAAATATTCAGATGGTCTAAAACGATACACACCTACTTCCTCCGCAGGAACTCACGTCTACGATTAGATGTTCAAGGAGAAAGGAGATGATCTATATGGATGTACTAAAATGTTGATATTTGATTGGTTCTAGTCAAATAATACATATTTTCTTCTCATCTTAAGACGCTACTGAACGTTTTCTATATGATTGATATTCTCCTTCCACTTCTGCTTCCCCTCCTCCATATGTTTATTTCCTCTAAAAGCAAGACAATATCTTGGAGAAAAATAATTTCTATACCACAGTCAAATAAGTTCAGTTTCATCTTTCTTATTTTTTGTTTTGTTATAAATATAAATGTGTTGTATTGTATCAGTATATTATTTTTGCGTCTTACTTTTATTAGCCAGTAAAGAAGCTTTATTAACTGAAGTCTGAATATTGTATTAGTTAACGCAAAGTAAGACGGCTTTTCTCTCGTCTGTTGAATGTCGAGTGAAAAAACTTCGTGATATTTACGAGCGTATCAGTGAATTGAACATAGAAGAAGTGGATAATTATTTAACAATAACTGAACAGGATATGATTAAGCTGAGGGAATTTGGAAAAAAACAAGGTCTCTCTCGAGCAGAAAATAAAAAATGTTTAACATGTCTGATTCATCTTTCATGTTTACGAGCAGGATTCCGGTATCATCTTGATAGTGCAGCGCCAGTTAGAGGTAGTCTAATCTCTGACGAGTCAGCTGAAGTAGAAGGACAAGATATTCAATCTGCTTTTAAAAATCGAATAAGAATAGATGTTGTTGTTAAAATATGAAGTATCGCCTTGTCATATTTCATTAAATAAGAAGGAGAACCATGCCAATCTTCTCCTTATTCACGTTTTCTACATAGAGGAGTATGAAGAAAACAATATTTCAAACGATAATGGAAGTGTACCTAAATTCCATTATGTTTCGATTAAAACTATACATCCAGACTTCTAGGAACACAGGTGAGTAAGACTCATAGAATATTACTAATTGATCAAATTTGACCAGGACTAGTGCAATTGAACTCCGCAAGTAAACTGAATCGGTAAAATTTTTTTTTCTATATTGGTACAAGCTTTCTTGATGTTCGTGGAAAATTTGAGTGCCATATCTCCATTAGTGTATGTTCGTCAGCTGTTTGTTTACGATGCAAAACGATTGTCTCGCAATATTGACTATGAAGAAAAAAGTTGATCAACGAGTTTGCTTGAAATTTTGTGTTTTCCATGGAACTACGCCTACGGAATCGTTGAAAATGTTGTAGATGTGATTTGGGGAGTCTACTTTATTGCGAATATAAGTATTTCGGTGACACAATGCGTTCAATGAAAATCGTAAAGTTGTTGAAAATTTGTCTCATGCAAGTCGCCCATGCAGCGAAAATCAAGGTGATGTCATCGTTTTTTTCGATTGTCATGGGATGGTTCACCATGAATTCGTTCCAGGAGGTTTAACGTTAAATAAGGAGTACGACTTGTCCATTTTACGTGAAGCCATTCGTGAAGCATACATTCCTACGTGAAGCAATTCGTCATAAACGGCTGGATTTGTAGGCAGAAAAGTCATGGTATTTTAACTAGGATAATGCGCCGGCACATTCCAGCATGCTTGTGTCTGATTTTTTGGGCAAAGACGAAATGAAAGTCATTGCTCCTTGTGACTTTTTCCTCTTTGTAAAACTCAAAAATCTACTTCGGGGAAGACACCATGAGTACATAATCAATATCGCCAGACAAACTGTTTGCACCGTAAAGAAACAGCTGATAGATACAAACTAATTGAGATATGGCGGTCAAATTTCACACGAACATCAAAAAAGATTGTATGAATATGGGAAAAAAATTAACGATTCAGTTTACGCACAGAGTTTAAATGCGCGATTCCGGGTCAAATTTAATCATATGGTACACCATTGTGAAAGATATTTACAACATTTTTATAGTGAGGAAAGGCTACACAATCATAAAAATCTTTGTAAGGGTATTAACGATTGTAGAATAAATTTATCAAACTCATCGAATAACATTTTAAAATTTGAAGATTATAATAAAAGTGAAAAAGTAACTTTTTCAATAATTTGTTTATTCAAAACAAAGAAAATGAGAATGCTTCTCAACTTCATAATGTCTACAGTATAAGTTTCTATTTAAAATGTAGCTTTGACAACAAACTGTCTGCTTACAAATCATATAGACAGAAAAGCTCAGATGACGAGACACCTGCACAATGGTTTGTTCGTGAACTAAAATCAATTGGTGATCAGATTGATTATCTCTATAAAAATCCCAAATCAATGAAACTCATAGATCTTGAAGAATTAACTATTCTATGGCCGACCGATTGCCATATATGTCGCAAACCATTCCTAGATGAATAGCTGGCAGTGCGAGATGATTGTCATTTTACAGAGAGGTAAGTTCTTCCATTAGATAAATAAATCATTTTTTTTCTTAAATTAATAAATATTTTTTTATTGTTCTAACAGTCCAATCAATTCAATCTAAAAATAAAATAAAAATAAAAATAAAAAATAAAAATAAAAAATAAAAAAAGAAAAAAAATTAAAATAAAATAAAAATTAAAAATAAAAATTTCTTAAATTAATTTCTTTTTCTTTATTACAGGAATTTTAATTAAATGGATTCTCAAATGAAAATCTTAATCTTCTTAGACGTAAAGGAATATTTCCCTATGATTTTGTCGATGGACTAAGTCAATTATTAACTACAAAACTGCCGTCGAAAAATGAATTTTATAATAAATTAACAGATTCAGATATTACTGAAGAAGACTATATGTACGCTGTTCAAATATGGGAAAGTTTTAATATAAGAAGATAAGGAGATTATTCGATCTTATATTTAAAAACAGATGTTTTAAAATTTTTCGAAATACATCTATTAAAGCCTACTGCTTATGTCCTGCACACTTTTACACTACTCCAGGATTAATATTTTCAGCAGCTATTCAAATGACAAAGGTAGAATTAGAGCTTCTAACAGATATTGATTTAACAGATATGGAGTAATCTATTACGAACTACTCCAACACAATCGAACCGTCACCGGGAAACGTTATCAGCAACAGCTGATGCAATTAAGCAGAGCATTGAAGATTAAACGTCTACATTATGCTAAAAGGAACGATAAAATCATTTTTCATGATGAAAACGCTCGGCCACATGTTGCAAAAATCGTAATGAAAACGTTAGAAGCACTGACTTGGGACATCCTACCCCACCCGCCGTATTTACCAGATATTGCTCCTTTAGACTACCACCTATTCCGGTCGATCACTTGTTATCTGGCTGAGCAGCACTTCACTTCTTACGAAGAATTAAAGAAATGGGTCGATTCGTGGATCGCCTCAATAGATGAGCAATTTTTAGACGAGGTATCCAGTTGCTGCTCGAAAGATGGTCAAGTATTAGAAAATGATAGGCATTATTGTGAATGACATTATTTGTACTTTTTTTTACAATAAATTCTTATTTCTTTATAAAAAACGGTGGAAACTTATTCATACACCGAATATTAGACTCATTATTAAATCCTAAACATTTAATATATACACGGTTACCACTCCATTTTTGCACTTTTTCTACTATATATATTTCAGGATACTTAGTCTTTTGAATTTAGTCTCATAATTCCCCAGATGCAGGCTTATCGTAATAATCTTTAATGTGATAACTTAGATCAGTTTTTACAACTCTTGATATTTTAAAAATTTCAGTAGACCAATTAGGTGTGTAGCCTTTTTCAAAAATATATTTTATTTTACTTATTCGTATATTATCTCTGAAATTGTATTTCGGTTTTTTCTTTGGTATCATCTCAATTGAAAAACGCTTTTTCGCCTTCTTTTCTTTTCCTTGACTTACATTTTCAGGCTCAATTTCTATTGTTCGATATTTTCTTGAAATGTAAGCTTTCTGTAAATCTGGTCGAATAGCTAGATAGCTACAAATAGATATTTGTACTTTCCTTGTTTGCTGAAATGTATCCACATTCTATTTTTTAATGTTCTGTTAAATCGTTCACAAATAGTTGCATGAAGATTACTGTGTAAATAGTATAGATTCATCGTATAATTTTTCATAAGGTTTTGAAAGTGTGAATTATAAAATTCCTAAAATTTCTTATAAAATTTATTTCTTGATCCTTTCAAGACTTGAAATTTAATTTATGAAATCAAATACATTTTTTAAATTTGGTAAATACATTACATACAATCCAATACACATTTTTGTCAAATATTATATTTGTTTAAACTTTTATCGATAGAATCCTATAATCTCCAATTGTAATGAACTTGATTGAAAAATAGAGAGTTTCAAATGGAGACTGATTTTGAGCTTCAGAGAATCATTTTGCTACAATAAAGACAAACGCAAAATAACAAAGGGATAGGTAGTAGAAAATTCGATATAGAAAATTCTACATATTGTGCTGCTTGCTTGTCTCTTCAAGAATTACTGTTAATGTTATAAATATGTTACAGACCTTTTTAAGCAGTGTAAACTTTTTATGTAAATTTATGTAAATCGGACATCAAGACTTGCTATTTTTATAGCAGGTTTTTCTTCAGAAGCTTCGAAAATTTTTATTTAGAATACGTAAACATTCTGGCCTGCATTATAGACTGCATTCAAGAGTAAAATTTAAAACAAATTTTTGTATTATTAATTAATAGCTTTGCTTTCACCTTTAGAATTTCAACTGAACTGACTTTAATTTACAGATATTATACCATAGCTGGTTCAATAGAAAAATAAAAGAGCACAAAAATATAATATACGGTCGTAATAAATTTTTATCTGAAGTATAGATAATTACTTATGAACATAAATTTTTTAAGTATGAACCATTTATTAAAAATAGTTTGTGCAGCAGAATGTATCTCCTTTCAAATGCAAATAAGAGTAACTTTTGTATATTTTAATTATATTTTATTATAACATGTAGAAAATGATAAAGAGTTCCATACAATATGTTTCTATTCATAATAAATATTAGATTATCTATTAGAAATCAAATTAACATAATTTTTAATATTTTCTTTTAGCGTGTAGCTTCAATGTGGAAGATTTCCCTTGCATCCGAAATGGCGACGAAGTACTTCAACAGTATGATTTTACAGCTAGTCATTTTAGTTTTAATATTTCAATTATGTTTATAATGTATTTATTATTTCATGTTTTAACTTACATATTTTTATTGAAAAAATGTCAAAAAATAAAAATTTTTTAATTATTCAAGAGAGGATATTATTTTAAAGCTTAGTTTATATTGAACCTTTTTGTTATACTTTTATTTATTATACTTTTATTGTACTTTTATTATACTTTTATTATACTTTTGATTATAATAGATAAATTATTTTGTTGACATATGGATACTATACGAATCAACTAATTTTCATAAATTAACTATGATCTATATATTCTATATGTGATTCTTTTATAATTATTATTTTTAATTTATATTTGTAGAAAAGACTACATATTATAGTATTAGAAATGAAATTCTATATAAACTATAATTCTTTAAATATTTTTGTAGACTATAACTGTAAAAAGAATATAAGTTTGGAGATATTAAAGTATGCATATTTACAAGTAACTTTTTAAAGAGATTAGTATCTTCGTTATTTGTTTTATCGATTTTTTGTTTTGAAACTGCAGAACATATATCATCAAACATTGTGGCGGAGATCGCGAATGCCGCCTCACTTTCCCTGGGCATTCACTTTCCCTGGTCCATAGGCCCCATCTCTAGTTGTAGCCTGCGTATATTTGTACGTTTAAATATTTATACATTAATGTATTTAGTTGTCTAGTTATGTTACAGGCCATCGGCAGTACGATCGATGAAGACGTAAGTAAGGGCGAGAGCGAGAGGGAAAGGGGAATGGACACGGCGCGAAATAGTTTCGAGCATGCTATCAAGAGAGTCGGAACTATAAGCCCACCGGAGCTATAAGCACCGATAGCTGTCGCGCTAGAAGTTATATTTTTCCCTGCCAAAGTTCTCTTTCCTGGTTTTGTGGCACGAGGGCAATCACGCTCCAAACAAGCGCGTGATGCTCGGGCTACAACATTCAAATAGCATTCTTCATTAACCGTTTGGCCCGTTCGATGGAATTGATAATGCACCAGATCACGATAATCGATGAAAACAGTAAGCATAACCTTGATTTTTGAGCAACTTGGGCGTGATTTTTTCGGTCTCCGCTCTCCTTTGGTATGATACTCACTCGATTGAATTATTATGTGTTTTATCTTGTCCTTATATTTGACAGTTCTCCACGCGATGTGGTTTTTCCAAAAAATTAGGTGTTTTTGTCACCAATCGAGATTTCACGCTTTTCAGGCACAAAATGTCTTTCAAAATGGCGTTGACTGATCCATTTGAAATTCCAACAATATCCTCAAGCGCTCTAGTAAACAATCGATAATTTTACAGAACGAATTTTTTGATTTTGTCGACGTGTAGCCCATCAGTAGATGTTATTGGTCGTCTTTGATGTGATTCGTCTTCAATGCGTTCTCAACCTGCTTTGAATAATTTCTGACAATCAAAAATTTTTCCTATTGATACTGACTTCTCACCAAAGGCCTTTTACAACATTCTGAACGTTTCAGCGGCCGATATTTCATTTCGCGCACAAAATTTAATGCTACTTCTTTGTTGAATAATTTCAGACATAAAAACGTAAAAGACAACTTTTCATTGTTCACAGAATACAAGCGTAACTATATGACAAATAAAGATAATTGCGTAAAGTTTGCCACAGATAACTCTGAAAGTACTACCAACTTAAATATAAAAACATTTGTCCGAATCGATAAACCCGGAAGTTTGAATTAAAAAGGTTTAATCGTATTTGTACACAGCAGTACAATGTATTTTCTAATATAAATTATTTTTATACTTTTAGGTTTAATTTTACCTTTTAGGAACTTAATGTTTTGTAATAGAAACTTTTTGGCTAATGTACTGAGATTCAGAGCTACCTTTGACGTGGAAGTTGACACATTTCTATATTGCTTAATCGACTGCAATTGTTTTAAGCGTGCAAGTCTTTTTGCTATTCCTAGATGTCCAGCTTTAGGGCATTATGTATTTTTTAACACGTCATTTTGTTCTGATTTTCGAAGACATATTTCCCATTGTGATGCTTCATCTATCTCATTAAAGTCAAGTGTACGCAATATGTGTTTGTATAGCTTATCATTCTCTATACAGGAAGCGGGATTAATTTCCGGTTTGATGAAGTCCGGTTTGGTAACATCGGCTTTGATGTCTGATATATATTTCATATACCAGTCTTCAGTGTGTCGACGAAAAGATTATCGTTGGCTGGTCGGTATTTATTTTCGAAGCCATATTGACTAGGTTTGTACAATGTGACAGTACAATAAAATTCTTACTTTCAAGTCTTTGAACTTTCAGATGCCCCATGGCTAGACATTTATAGCTCCGTAGCAGAATCATTTTTTCTGGTGGAGTGTGTGTACGCCTGGCAGTAGCAGTAATACGTTCCGTTTCTTTCTATGATTGCGTAAGAGCGACTTCTAGGTCTTGATGCTTGCATCAGTTTGTAGTATAAATGGCTTCTCCCAGTCTAGACACGCAAGAATTGGTGCATTTGTTAATAAAATTTGTTCTCATCAAATTCTTATTATTATATTTCTCCCCATGCCCATTTAGCTTCTTTCGTTATTAACTTATGTAGAGGAACTGCTAAAATTGATATATCTTTTAAAAAATATCTATACAACGATATTAATCCCATAAATCGTTGTACTTCTATTCCATTTCTAGGCAGAGATAAATCTGTGCCGACTGCAGTTTTTTCTCGATCAGTATGCAGGGCATCTTTAGTTATTATATGACCTAGATATTTGTGATGGACAAAGTTATATTTTTCGAAATCTGGTTTTACTTTGGCGTTTTTTAACGCTGAAATACTTCTTTAAAAATTTTTAATGGTTCTTAAATGATTTTGAAATAATGAAAATGTCATCTAAATATGCAAAAACATCTGGAGACATTCAGGCGGTAATCACCTGATCCAATAATAGTTAGAAGGTTGCAGGTGCGGATTGTAGTCCTATGGGCATGGTGGTAAATTCATATAACCCTTTGGCAGCAACGGTAAATGCCGTAATGGTCGGTTTTCGGGTGTAAGTGATTATTCCCAGTAGCCACTCATTAAATCAATTGTAATTAAATATCTAGCTTCTCATAATCTATCTATAACTACATTAAGTTACGGTAATACATATGCGTCTTTGTCTTCTCCGTCCTTCAAGTATGATAAGCGGGCTACTAGACGGTTGAATCAGCGCTTCTTGCAAAATTTTATCAACTTCCGAATTTAGAATGTTTTGCATTATCGGATTTCTTGGACGATATTTTCGTTTGATTGGAGTATTTTCTTCCAAAATAATTTCATGTTGCAAGAACGGTGTTCGTTCTTTTATATTTTCGAATTGTTCCTTTTTTTGTGAAATAAATCCACTTAGTATCATTTATTTTTAAATGCGTTATGAGACGTAAGGCAACTATAAATAATTTGATAAACAAAAGAAAAAAAAACAATAGTGTATCCAAGACAATTACTAAATAATAGTGACAGTATCGCAAAAATCAGACGATGAAAAGAAAGAGCGAGAAGCAACTGTAAATAATTATCATAAATAATAATTAAGAGAAAAAAAATAATCAACCTAAAACAGTAGCAATAAATAATAATAATAATAATAATAATAATAATAATAATAAAGGAAAAAGGATATTGCTAATAAAGATAAAGAATTTGGAAAAACAACTATAATATAAATAATAAATATTTTTTTTTTTATTGGTCTTACAGTCCAATTAATTCAATCCAAAAATAAAATAAAAATAAAAATAAAAATAAAAAATAAAAATAAAATAAAAAATAATAAAAAATAAAAAAATAAAAATAAAATAAAAATTAAAAATAAAAATTAAATTAAAAATTAAATTAAAATTATAATGACAGTCAGACTGTCCTTGTTTACATTCACCCCCGTAGACTAATCTGAAAATAAAATATTAGCTGAAAAAATTCTTTGTTAGTAAAGTACAGTCTGACTGTCCCCAACACCCTTACCTAATTGAAGACTTGTCCAACGTTTCGAGCTCGCTACGGCTCCTCATCAGAGACTAATCTAAACCTTATATTCTAATCTATATATACCCATCCCCACCACCAAATTTAGTAAATTAAATATAAATTCCCCCTCTACACAAATTGTCCAAAACCAATCAATTTAATAAGGAATGATAACATTAAATTCACATTATTTCGATTCCTGGAAATGTGAATACTTTCAAGACTCTCCCGTTTATACTTATTATTAATACTATGTTGCAAAATATCCACATTCACAAAATCAAAATAATGTAAAAACTTTAAACAATGCTCTTTTAAACCAGAAGTAATATGTGAGCTACGTAAACTATATTCATGCTCATAAATTCTCTTTTATAAATATCTACCTGTTTGTCCAATATAGTATTTATCACAATCCATGTTATGTTAATAGATTAATTGCTGAGAGATTGTTTGACATTTATAATACCGAAAATAGACATAGTGCAGGAATTGATGTTAACGGAGGCAAAATTATCTGAAAGAATAAAAAGAAATTTTCGGAAATATAACATTCACATTTTCTTTAAAAATAGCAATAATTTGAGTAGATTGTTTAATAATTGCAAAGATAAGGATTATTTATGCTTAAAATCAGGAGTTGTTTACAAGATTAATTGCATGGATTGTGATAAATACTATATTGGACAAACAGGTAGATATTTAAAAAAGAGAATTTATGAGCATAAATATAGTTTACGTAGCTCACATATTACTTCTGGTTTAAAAGAGCATTGTTTAAAGTTTTTACATTTTTTTGATTTTGTGAATGTGGATATTTTGGAACATGGTTTTAATAATAAGTATAAACGGGAGAGTCTTGAAAGTATTCACATTTCCAGGAATCGAAATAATGTGAATTTAATGTTAGAGTCTGGTAGATTGGACAGTGTTTATCATTCCTTATTAAATTGATTGGTTTTGGACAATTTGTGTAGAGGGGGAATTTATATTTAATTTACTAAATTTGGTGGTGGGGATGGGTATATATAGATTAGAATATAAGGTTTAGATTAGTCCCTGATGAGGAGCCGTAGCGAGCTCGAAACGTTGGACAAGTCTTCAATTAGGTAAGGGTGGTGGGGACAGTCAGACTGCACTTTACTAACAAAAAATTTTTTCAGCTAATATTTTATTTTCAGATTAGTCTACGGGGGTGAATGTAAACAAGGATAGTCTGACTGTCATTATAATTTTAATTTAATTTTTAATTTAATTTTTATTTTTAATTTAATTTAATTTTTTTATTTATTTTTATTTTTCTAGCACAAAATATCTTTCAAAATGATATTGGCTGACCCATTCGAAATTCCAAAAATGCTCTAGTAGTCGATCGACCATTTTGCAGAACCCATTGAATTTTGTAGATGTAGCCCATTAGTAGATGTTCTTGGTCATCTTTGATGTGGTTCATCTTCAACGCGTTCTTGATCTTCTTTGCATACTTTCTGTCAATTAAAAACACTTACTCTTTACATTGACTTCTCATCAAAGTCCTTCTGCAACATTTTACAAATTTCGGCTGTCGATATTTCATTTCACGCACAAAATTTAATGCTACTTCTTTGTTCAATAATTTCAGACATTATAAAAACCAAAGAGACAACTTTTCTTTGTTCACAAAACACAAGCATAACTATATGACAAATGAAGATAATTGGTGAAACTTGGCAGAGGTAACTCTGACAGTACTACCAACTTAAGAATAAAAAGATTTGTCGGAATTGATAACCTGGGAAGTTTGAACATAATTGAAAATATACAGTTATTGAATGATTACTCAGAGGGATAACAATGACATTTTCTTTTATACGATTCAATTCTGTTATTAATAGACGATATAATTCTCTGTTTCCAAATTCTTTTCAGTCATCTGAATAACAAATAAGGGAAGGAAAAATATTGTCTAATTGATAGAGTATGTAAGGAGGAAAATATAGTACACTAGCATACACCGCACCTAATTTATTTTTGCGTATATAGGAACCAAGAGCGTTTCCGCATTCAAAATCATTTTCGGAAATAAACAGAGGTATAGCTAAAGCTTCCGTTAAAGTATTCATTTCTTATTTCCACAAATTGCATTGAATATATAAGTCCATCACGCAATATAAGTTTTCATTATATAAGTCCATCACGTAATATTTCAATAATTCAATAGCTCCTATTTCCATTCCAAATTAGGAATTGCTAGAAAATTAGGCTTTATTTTCGATTTGCGATGGCTAGATCGCTAGAGCAAAGGACTAGTAACTTGGTGATCCCAGTTCAAATCCCGGTCTCTGCCGATTGATACAAGCACCGCTGTAATAATTTACATGTGCTTTGTTTACAAACACATCGTCGATCTCCGTCGGTGATTAGCATCGATATATGGAAGCATAAATAGAGCGACGATAAATAAAAAAAAAGAAAAAAAAATTCTAGAAATGTCATAAGAGACCACTTCAATGGCATGTATTGTACTTGTATGTATATCAATTATCGTCCGACTGAATAAAAAATTTTAATAATGAAGAACTTTTGGTTTTCTGCCTAACATATAGTGCTACGGTTTGATCGTCATTGCTTTGTTTTCATAAAATAAAAATCTGGTATACTCTGATATGAAATTTTGAAAGATTTTATTGGGTGACTGCATAATTATTTACATATTACTTCCGGTTTAAAGGAGCATTGTTTAAAGTTTTTACGTTCTTTTGATTTTGTGAATGTGGATTTTAGAAGAAGGTATTAACAATATGTATAAAAGGGAGAGTCTTGAAATTATTCACATTTCCAAGAATCGAAATAATGTGAATTTAAGTTAGAGTCTATTAATTTAGATAACATTTATCATTCCTTATTAAATTGATTGGTTCTGCACAATTTGTGTAGAGGGGGATTTTATATTTAATTTACTAAATTTGGTGGTGGGTATAAGGTATGTATAGATTAGAATATAAGGTTTCGTTTAGTACCGGATGAGGAGCCGTAACGAGCTCGAACTACGTCTTCAATTAGGTAAGGGTGTTGGGGACAGTCAGACTGCACTTTACTAACAAAGAATTTTTTCAGCTAATATTTTATTTTCAGATTAGTCTACGAATTGAATGTAAACAAGGACAGTCTGACTGTCATTATAATTTTAATTTAATTTTTAATTTAATTTTTATTCTTAATTTTTATTTTATTTTTATTTTTTTATTTTTTATTATTTTTTATTTTATTTTTATTTTTTATTTTTATTTTTATTTTTATTTTATTTTTGGATTGAATTGATTGGTCTGTAAGACCAATAAAAAAAAAAAAATATTTATTAATTTGTATATGGGCAGTCGACAAAAGTACAATTCATTTGTTTTATAATATAAATAATTTAGATAATCTCATAAATAAAATTTACTGACTCTGTAGAAATAATTTTGAAAGCGTTATGAACAGAAAAATATTAATAGAAATGTCTAAGGATAATAATGCTAATGTCATTAATAATGATAAATGAGATAGTTCCTACTTTAATAAGTGGTATGTTAAAAATGGCAAAGGCAAATAATAATAATCGCTTTACGACGTCGATAATAATGAAAAAAAAAAGATGAAACACTAAGTAAAGAGCCGGTCATTCACACTCATTAACTATGAATTCTTGAAAGATCATTAAAGATTGGGTGAGGTATACACATTAGACATTTTGTAATTTGCTCAAATTAATTTTCTTTATTTCGGTAACGAACTATAACTTAAACTGGTGAATGCATATTAGACTGAAACAAATGTTTGATAATTATCTAGCCGATTATTGAAGATGCTATTTAGTAATTTAATCTATGCAAAGGATATGCAGGACTTATTAGAAGAATCAAAAGAGATATAAAAGTGAGGAAAGAAAAAAAAGAAGATGAAAGTTACTTCAATGAACCCGTTTGAAGATGACTGGAACTGACAAAGAAGAATTTGCGACAGGATACTTTTTTGTATTTATATATTTCATAAGCTCATTCAAGAGGCAAGTTTATAAACTCATTATTAGATTCTGTAAGACTTTATGATATTTAAGAGTACTCATCATTGTCATAGCAAAGTGTAGGAGACTATGTTGTAAAACATACTTTTATATTGTAATTTTAATTTTTCTATCATGTCGTTATAGTCATACATTATTTTTTCGAAAGCTTGAGTAATCAAAACAGAAAAAAATCAAGTATTTTTATCTTATAATAACTCAAATTAACGTTATATTGATTATAATTATTATAAATTTCGTGGGGAAGAAGCTAAAGTAACCGGAATAAGCTAGCAAAATAATTCGCAATTTATAATTACTGCATTATTGTTATTATATTGTCATGAAAAAAAATTATAATAATAATGAAATTTTTTTTATTAGATTAATAAATAATTGCTATTGGTATTATAGTCCAATTAGATAGATTAAATTTGATACGTAATAAAATCAAATTATATTTACATCAATACTATCTATACAAATACAGTCGATATAAGTACAATTAATGGAATTTTTTTTATCTTCTTGAATTTATGTTTTAATCGAGTTTGGCTGTTCAAACTCTGTTACAAACAAGTATAAATTGTAAAGGGATTAAATGCTCTCACATACCGAAGAAGTCAACTGGTAAGCGTATGTTAAGCACTAATTTTGCAAACAGTACTAAGTTGATTTATCTTTAAAGCACATGGAAAATTTTGTATTAGAGGCATGTTAAGTAGGTTGTTACGTACGATGCATATATTGCTGGTATGTCATTTTACTACTACTATATGTTATTATGCGTGTGTGTGTGTACTCGCGAAATAATCGCGCGATAGAGTAAAGGGCAGAAACCGAGCGAAACGGACCGGTTGCGAGAAAGATTAGTTAAACATGACATTACATGGCTTTTGTGCGCACACTCTTCTTTAACTACGATACTCTTTATAAGGAGAGTAATATACTTTTCGTAATAAAACTACGCCTTAATACATCTATATCTTAGGGATTTTTTGTTGTCAATTTTTCCCATTCTACAATCTTTACATTGTCGAGCAACTTTGTCCCAGCCCTTTCTTCACGCCGAGAATCAGAGAGACATACCAATTTTATTTATTTTTTTAATTTCGAAATTGCGTAAATAGTGTCAAGTTTATACTGTTGCGAAAAATTACAATTTGCCGTTTCTACGGTATTGTATATAGATTGTATTATAATGTTTTTTTTACATCTTGTTTATAAAGTTAACAGTTCCCGAATTGAAATCTAACAATTTTTTTCCATCGTAAAGTGATAACAAGATTTTATATGGCTATGAGATAATTATATTATGATATGGATATTCGAATAGATAGTTTATTGGGAAAACAGGAATGAAAAATTATTTGTCTAAAATTTACCTATATCACGATGAATGTCGTATTTACACATAAAAAACTGTCGATAGTATATAATGCGTTTTGACTGGAAATAGCGTAGAGTACGGATGTGTATCACGTGTATGACTTTGACAGGACCAATTTCTTTATATGCCTCCTTGTAAGTTCTCTGCAGGCATCAATGAGAATTCTAGTTATAAAACCCAGATGCACCGCATATGTATTGTAAAGTAATTGGGATGGGTTTAGCGCAGTGCTTCAGGGTGTTCTTAAGAAGGTCATAAAGTGGGCGGGTCTAATCCATAAGCTGACCATCCGAGCGAGAAATTTTCAACGTTTATTTTCTGATATTTGAAGCTTATATGGTTGTAAAAGGAGCGTGAGAAGACCCTCAAAAGGGGCGTCTAGAGGTTCTACGGCGCTTCCTTGCAGTTTGAAAGGCAGTTGCAACTGCGTCTTCGAGACGAACGGTCAGCGTTATCTGTTATATTAATCATTTGACAGCGTGTATTACTTTAGAATTATAGAAACTAGTTGTTCAAACTTTTAATAAATTGTTTCTCTTACACTTTCCACGTTAAATTGTTATGTCATTGATTTCTCATACTCCAAATCCTTTGTAAGTTAGTTAATCTCTTTAAATATAACATCTGGCGACCGTGACAGGACAGTGGAGTGAACAGTGTTCAAGTGATTTGAAAGTGACGAGATTTTATAGAAACATGGATAAGTGTAAAAGAAAACGCGCAACAGCACGCACAGCGTTTACTAAGGCATTGCGTGCATTTGAGTCATTGTGTATTGGTACTGTCAGCAACGTATCTGATTTAAATGTGGCTTACAAATTCATGACAGAAAAAATGGAAGTGCTGTCAAACATCTCAGAGCAGTTCATCGATATCATGTATGAGGACATGAACACTACGGACGATGAAATCGCGATTGAGCTTGATGAAATCGATGATTACAAGAAGAGATTTTTAGCAGCCACTGAAGAATATCAACAATTCAAAACGAAAGAAAAACCTAATGAAAGTATAGGTAACTCTGCATCAGAGAAACAGATCACGAGAACGTATAAATTGCCGAAAATTGAATTGGCGCGTTTTAGTGGTAATGTACGGGACTGGTTCCAATTCTGGAGCCTCTTTAAAAAAATTGATGAGGATACTACCATTGCGAATGACGACAAATTCCAGTATCTCGTTCAAGCGATAGAGCCACACTCAAGAGCTGCTGATTTAGTAAAGGGTTATCCACCAACTGGTGATAACTATGAAAAAGTTATAAAGGCACTGAAGTGTAGGTTCGGCCGTAAACAACTCCAAATAGAAGTTTTTGTTCGAGAATTACTCAAGCTTGTGTTGGAAAGAGCAATGAAACCGGCAAAAGACATTAATCTAGCAAGTTTATTCGATAAGCTAGAATCATACCTTCGATCACTTGAGTCGCTCGGGGTAACTACCGATACGTGCGCGGCGACGCTCTTTCCGCTTGTGGAGTCAGCGTTACCAGAAGAATGGCTTCGTGCGTGGCAAAGAAATTATGCGGCGCAAAATGCAAGCAACCACACGGATGAAGAAGATGCGGACGATTCGAAAACGAAGCTTAAGCAGTTGATAAAATTTCTACGTTCCGAAGTCGAAGGCGAGATGAGCATAGCGATGGCCGCAAAGGGTTTTCAAATGAAAGAAAACAGCTCGACGGAAAGGGGAAAAAGGGAGAAGCCACGTGCTGATATAAAAGATGTGCCAAGTGCAAGGGATTTGTTGGTTTCTAGAACACGCGGTCCGACGAATACAAAGGATATGTCCATCTCAAGAATGCGTGAACCATATTGTATTTTTTGCGACCAAAAAGGCCATGAGAGTGCAGACTGTAAGAAGGCTGGAGGTATGAGTTCCGAAGAGAAAAACCAGCGCGCAAGAGAAAAAAATGCCTGTTACAAATGCCTGAAAATTGGTCATGGCGCAAGGGTATGTCGTTCAGCTACAAAATGTGTAAAATGCGGAAGACGGCACGTGGAATTGATGTGTCGAGAGAAAGAAAATAAACAGGAAGCTGAAAAAAGTACCCGCGATGTAGTAGAAAATAACGTAGCTACAGTCGCAAGTGCGAGCAACAATACTAAAGTGTTTATGCAAACGTTGAAGGTGAGATTGGTCGAAGGATGTAATGAGATTGTTGCACGTGCTGTTATAGACTCTGGCTCGCAGCGCTCGTACATCACTAAGAAGATTGTCGAACAGATGCAGTATCATGCCATTGCAGAGCAGAAGATGAGACATTTACTTTTCGGCGGGCAGCGATCTGAAATAATAAATCATAAAATGTACGCAGTGCGAATTGGCAGTTTAAATCGCGATTATCATGCCAAGTTAATACTCCATGAACAAAGGGTTATCTGCGATAGCATACCTGCAATTACGTACGGCCCGTGGATTAACGAGCTAAGGAAAATGAACATTGTATTGAGTGATTTAAACACAGACAGTGATTCTGTCGATATATTAATAGGCGCCGATCATGCAGGAAAATTGCTAACGGGTCATAGACATGTATTAAACGGTGGATTAGTAGCGTTTGAGACATTGTTAGGATGGACACTTATGGGCGAGGTCCCAGACGAAGAAAAACAGGACAGCGCAGCGATGACAACTATAGGAATGGTATCACGGAATATGAGTATACAAGAATTATGGTCGTTAGACTCTATAGGCATTAGAGATCCTATTGAAGTACAAATAAAAAGTGATCAAAATGCAGAAATAAAACGTCTATTCTTGTCCACGGTGGTTCGCAGTCCTAATGGCAGATACCAGGTACAATTACCATGGCTTGAATGCCATCCAGTATTGCCAGAAAATAAGAATATTGCCCGTAAACGACTGGAAACATCGATAAAACGTCTACAAGCAACGGGGAAATACACGGCTTACAATGCCATATTTCAGGAGTGGCTTGCGGACGGTATTATAGAAGCAGTACCTGAGGAGGAGCAAGAGCGCGGCATGGTTCACTACCTGCCGCACAGGCCAGTTTATAAGGAAAACTCCACGACCACGATCAGACCTGTGTTCGATGCATCGGCCAAGCAACCAAACTGCCCCTCCCTTAATGAATGTTTGCACAAGGGTCCTAATGAGTTGGAGTGTATAACATCTGTTCTACAAAAATTTCGTGAGGGTAAGATAGGTGTAATTTCGGATATTAGAAAAGCATTTTTGCAAATCGAGATACACCCGACTGACCGCGATGCACTTCGATTTCTGTGGTATAATGAACAAAACGATTTGATTATATATAGACATTGTAGAGTAGTTTTTGGTGTATGTAGCAGTCCGTTTATTCTAAATACGATTATTGAGCTTCATTTAAATAATTGTATTAACTCAACGATTGAAAATAAAAGCGCAGTAAAATGTAAACGGGAAAACATTATTAAATTAAAAAATAGTTTCTATGTCGACAACTGTGTTACTAGCCTAAATAGCGAACAAGAACTGTTAGATTTTAAAAGAGATGCACAGTCGGTTATGAATTTAGCCGCCTTTGACCTTCGCGGGTGGGAAAGCAGCATTGACGATCACTCAAAAAAGGATAGAATTGCATGCGTACTGGGTATCAATTGGGAAAAAACTAGCGACACTTTATTACTTAGTCTAGAAAAACTTAAAGGGGACGAACTTAATATTATAACGAAAAGGAAAATTTTGTCTTTTACACATCGTATTTTCGACCCGCTTGGTTTTATATGTCCGGCAACTATACAACCTAGAATTTTATTACAACAGGCGTGGGCACAGCGGTTGAACTGGGATGATCCTGTTGATGAAACAATAGCAACCCAATTTTCTAAATGGGTTAGTGAGTTAAAGGTTTTAGAAAGCGTACGAATACCCAGATGCACAATCGGTGATATAAAGGATATAGAATCTGTAACTCTGCATACATTTTGTGATGCGAGTAAAATAGCTTATGCGGCCGTGACATTCATTCGTATTGTACGTGGAAATGCCGTTGAAGTTAATTTCTTACAAGGCAAATTGCGTATAACACCTGTAAAGGAGGATAAGAATACGCGTATAAGCATACCACGATTGGAACTATTAGCTGCAACGATAGGCGCGCGTTTAACGGATACGGTTTTAAAGGCGCTCACGTATAAAGATTTAAATATTTATCTTTGGACTGACTCATCAACAGTGTTATCGTGGATACGCAGAGTTGATAATTGGAGTGTTTTCGTTTCGAATAGAGTAAGAGAGATAAGAAAGCTCACAGATCCTAATCGATGGAGGCACGTGAGCGGGGAACTTAACCCTGCAGATTTACCGTCGAGAGGCTGCACAGCCCGTCAGTTACTAGCATCGGATTGGTGGAATGGTCCTGAATGGCTTCGCAATCCTCCGGAAAAATGGCCCTCTTATTGTACGTATGACGAAGACGAAATTAATAAAGAATTGAAAAGGGTAGCAAATTTGACGTCGGGGTTTATTTTGTTGACTTCTACTTCGGAAGGAGAAAACGTTCAGTGGTATAGCCGTTATTCTAATTTTGATAAAATTGGACGTATTTTAGCTTGGATAAAGAGATTTATAAATAATATAAAAAATAAAGGCGCGAAAATTATATCTAATTATTTGCAAGTAAATGAAATTGAAAACGCCGAAAAATACATAATACGAATTTGTCAAGTAGAATGCTCAATAGATGAAAATAACAAAGATATAAAGCATTTGCAGCCTTTTTTCGATGATGACGGAATTTTGCGTATTAAAACGAAATTGTTTTTTAGAGACGATACTTATAATTTTCGATGTCCGATACTTTTACCAAAGAAACATATACTAGTAAACCTAATTATATAGAAAGAGCATAACAGACTTAACCACGCCGGCATACTAACTGTATTACATGTACTTAGAGAAAAGTATTGGATATTAGGTGGTAGGAAAACCATCGGATCTGTCATAAAACGGTGTGTAAGATGTCGAAGATACGACGCGCAGCCTCTTAGTACGACATCGGCACCATTGCCTCTCAATCGTATAAGGAATGCGGCAGTTTTTGAAATCGTCGGTGTTGATTTTGCTGGGCCTGTACATCTGAGGGGAGGTCAAAAAGCGTGGATTAGCCTCTTTACATGCGCGGTCTATAGGGCTGTGCATCTTGAATTAGTTAACACAATATCCGTAGCTTCCTTTTTAATGGCTTTACGACGATTCATTGCACGCAGAGGGCGACCTCATACCATTTACAGTGACAACGGCACAAATTTTACCGGTCTAAATAATGCCTTGACGAGAATTGATTTTGAAAAATTACAGGACACGGTTGCAAGACAAAAAATAGAATGGTTGTTCAACCCGCCTTCGGCACCATGGTGGGGAGGATTTTGGGAACGGTTGATAGGCATATTAAAACGATTATTAAGACGAACGCTTAAAAAGGCGAGTTTAACCTACGAAGAAATGCTCACGATTCTCACGGATTGCGAAGCAATAATCAATGCGCGACCGATTACATTTGTAAGTGAAAATAAAAATGAGCTAATTCCATTGTCCCCGGCTATGTTTTTACAAGACGTAGTTGAAAGCGGTGTAGTTGACTTAGATCATATAGAAAAGTTAGATTTCGGAAAACGATATTCTTATCGACAGGAAATTAAGGACAAGCTAAGACGTCGTTTTCGAACTGAATATTTGGGTGCATTAGCTTGTCAAAAATCTAAAAAATGTAATGTAACAACAATCCAGACTGGAGATTTAGTTCTATTAGGAAATGATAATTCCAAACGTATAGCTTGGCCCTTAGCACGTGTAAAGAAAATGATCAATGGAAAGGATGGCAACATACGAGTACTACAGTTAGTAACTGAAAGGGGAGAGATATTAAGACCAATACAGAGAGTGTACCCGTTAGAAGTAAGTCTTCGAAATTCTGATGATACTGAAATAGATTGTATACTTAAGAATAAATATGTAAATCAAAATAAGAAGGAATGCACAACACAAGCAAGTGTCCCATATCCAATTGATATAAAACAGGACCATGTAATCACGCGTAGCGGACGTACATCCCGTCGTCCTGATAGACTAATGTATTCTTATAAGTAATATGTCAAAAATCTCATGTAATAGCGCTATATATATATATTATTTATATTTATTATTGTACTGTACTGAATCGAATAAAGATATTTTAAACTCTTGTAGCTTAGCCACATAACATAAACACATTATATTTCCGGGGAGGATGTCGTATTTACACATAAAAAACTGTCGATAGTATATAATGCGTTTTGACTGGAAATAGCGTAGAGTACGGATGTGTATCACGTGTATGACTTTGACAGGACCAATTTCTTTATATGCCTCCTTGTAAGTTCTCTGCAGGCATCAATGAGAATTCTAGTTATAAAACCCAGATGCACCGCATATGTATTGTAAAGTAATTGGGATGGGTTTAGCGCAGTGCTTCAGGGTGTTCTTAAGAAGGTCATAAAGTGGGCGGGTCTAATCCATAAGCTGACCATCCGAGCGAGAAATTTTCAACGTTTATTTTCTGATATTTGAAGCTTATATGGTTGTAAAAGGAGCGTGAGAAGACCCTCAAAAGGGGCGTCTAGAGGTTCTACGGCGCTTCCTTGCAGTTTGAAAGGCAGTTGCAACTGCGTCTTCGAGACGAACGGTCAGCGTTATCTGTTATATTAATCATTTGACAGCGTGTATTACTTTAGAATTATAGAAACTAGTTGTTCAAACTTTTAATAAATTGTTTCTCTTACACTTTCCACGTTAAATTGTTATGTCATTGATTTCTCATACTCCAAATCCTTTGTAAGTTAGTTAATCTCTTTAAATATAACAATGAATGTTACAAATTTTTTTTTTTTGACATGTATAATTCACACTTTAAGCTAAATTGAAATTGTCCGCAGCTTCTTCTTCTTTAAATCATATAATCGCGTACAATCGTATATACGTTATGTATTACATAAAGAAAAGTATGCGCATAGAACGTATTCTGTATACTTGCTGTTATCGTATTGCATTTAGACAATTTTTTTTCGGCGTTTATTTTAAGTAAAATAACGACATTTCCTTAATCAATTCCGTTAAATTATGGCTAGTTTCACTTATTAAAAACAAAATATTTTCAAATTGTTTTTTCATTGTGCGGAAAACAAATTAAGTTTCTTACTTAATATTCAATTGGCGATCGTGGTTGTCGCGTTCGACGCGAGCCGATCACCGTCGTCCGCCGTCGTACGTGCCCCCCTTTTCTTATCAATTTCGTTTTGTTCTTACTGTAAAAATTTTTTTTGGGACAGAATGGCCACGGAAAAGGACGAAGCGCCCTCGGGACGGAGAATCGCGGCGTCCACGCGCGTTCTTTCTTCCTCGGATCCACTACCATCGGCAACCTGCCTTAGGGAGAGAGAGAGGTGAGTGCCCGTCGCGCGGTCTCCAGAGTATTGTGTGTTGGTTTGGGTTTTTTTTTTTGGGAAAACGGTTGCGTCGGTGGTCGCGGTGATCGGAATGCTTCGGGAATGAAAGTCTTGCGCTGATGCGCGTATGTAACTTGGAACGGATAAACCGGTAATAAAGGGCGTGCGGCCAGGTGGGCCTACTATCGTGAAAGAAAGACATTTTTCTCTATTTTTTTCTCATTTTTTCTTCAGTCCGTATACCGTTCCCCACGTAGCAACAACTTCTCCGTGAGAGATCGGTGGAGCCTCCCCAGTGGATTTCAGGTGAGTGCGACGTGACAAATTTATTTGTGTGCGCGAAGTAAATATCCAATCTTGAAAAAAAATTTTTTCTCGCATCACAATATATATATATATATATATATATATATATATATATATATATAATTAAGCTTCATTTTTAGCAGCGAATACTCATAGCCTGACAGCTGTAATCACGTAGAAATTTAAATGTATCCTCGTAAAAAACTCACTAAAATTTCACTGCAAGATAGGTGCGATCATTGCATCAATATTCCAAAAGCTTTTACCAGTTTTTCGCGTATAATCGCTGGTATGTCAACATCACAGACAAAGATGCTATACAGGTGATCATTGAGCCTCATTTTTTGAGAGGTTTAATGGGTGTTGATCGAGGAGCGACTATTTTTGGAGTTAGTAGGAAAAAAATAAGGGATTGTAATATATTCTAAGTAGAAAAAATTCGGGCGGAAACTAGACAAGCATTTTAATAGTAAAATGTTTAGTACTAAATACAATTTATGTGATTTAATTTTTAAATAGAAAAGCATGTTAGTTCTCCGTTTTCTCTGCAACGAAATTCATAAAATAATTTATTGCCAATGTATAAATTAACATTATTTTCCTCAAATTTTTATATTCCACTATCTTCTGTTTGATATAATCTATCACTTTTTAGATCACTATGATCATTGCTCAAAAGCTAATAACATTAACATTTGACAAAATCATTATTACTTAGATCCACAATTACATTTTCATAACATTACAATGAACTTGAAGAATTTTTATATTTTTATCGGTCCCTATATACTTTATCTGTTGATAAATTTAGTACTTCTCTGAAGATCAATATATTATAAATATTCCGAAATTTTTTTTAGAATTCCGAAATCCTTTCTAAGAACAAAGAAGTTTTGAAGGCGGCATAACAAACACAAACCAAATAACAAAGGATTGAAATTGTCTCATATACGTAAATTAAATATTTTTATTATGATTTATTTATATAAATATCTAAATTTATACAAAATAAAATTATTAAAAAGTCTATTACTACGAGGAAGTTTAATGAACTATAGACCTTTTTTCGTGTCTCGACAATGATTGAAAGAAAGCTAATGCTGATATAATTTAGAGCAGCTCAGTGTTGCAATATTTTAACTGAATTTTCCAGAACTTCTTCAAGTTAAATAATGAAGTAGAGGCTAAACAGATGGGTTACGGTGTGCTTTGCAGCTTGGATTTACATTGGATTTCAAAATTTGAAATTTTAAAATATA
Source organism: Sycobia sp. Sy_11 (assembly GCA_018907035.1). Taxonomy (NCBI): domain Eukaryota; kingdom Metazoa; phylum Arthropoda; class Insecta; order Hymenoptera; family Epichrysomallidae; genus Sycobia; species Sycobia sp. Sy_11. The sequence continues at coordinate 2,131,347 of JACCIC010000088.1, forward strand.
GTTCATATTTTTAATTAATTAGTACATCACATCAGATCTTATATGTAGAGAATAACATTTAAATTTAAGTAAGAGCTCGATGTTGGTCTAGAAAAACAAAAGAATGGCGAACGGTGACAAAGAAGGAATATACTTGTTGAAACTAGCCTAAGCGTGACATATAAGCCCCGAAGCTACTGGATCGATCGCCTTCAATTTTTCACCACATAATACATACCCATCAGGATTAGATAATAGGCTGTTATTTGCAAATTCAGAAAAAACTGGTGGCAAACAGGATATTTATTTTATAAGCAACCTCAAAAAAATGTATGTATATATATTCAGAAATGTGTGTATATTTTAAAAGAAGATGCTTATATATGCAGCTAATATTTACAAAGTTATATATAATTTTACATATATTTTATTATTTATTATGCGACCTAGATGTGTATCCGAGCGAATGCGGGAATATATAATGTATGCTAGTAATATTCACGAGTCAAAGGGGATATAGAATATTTTCTTATTATATATATATATTTTTATTTTAATATAAATAAAAACATCTCCCACCAGACGCTTTCTACGCAATATCATTCTACACAAACGGATGGTTCAAACTGCTTTAAATTATTAAGAGGAACTGCTCTCTTATAACATAAAGCTTCAACCGTTTGTTTGCACGCTGAGTACTAGACAACAAATTTTGCTTATTTTTGCTCATTCTATAACTTTAATATCTCGATTGAAAACAAGTACTGTTGCAGAGAGCAATTTGCATCAGTATTATTTTCTTCAATCTAATTTAGTAGGGTTATGAGCACGCCTTAGCACTGCAAAAAGAAGCTATGTTTTTCCCTATCATAGGCTACTTTCATCTTGTATAAGCCCTTATTTGATTCAGAATGCGTTCTAGCTACCACATGAATAATTATTAACCTTTACTTCGGCCCAATGAAACGCCGTTAGCAACGTACGTAAAATTTGCTCCGAGAGTGGGGATTGGCGATTGTGTGCGTTTTCTCTGTGCTGCTCTCTGGACGAGAACACAGATAGAAAATGTCTTCGATTCTAATTTTAGCTTTATTTATATAAATTTAGATAACTTTAAATTCAAAACTATCGAATCAATGATATTATTGATAATCTACAATAAATTTACTAGATAATATAATATTATATTGATTGACTTTTTTAAGGTCACTATCCTGTAACTAAACACGATTACTTCTATTGAATATATGACTTCGCGCAACACTTTATAATCACGTAATTTATATGTGTGTGTGTGTGTGTATGTGTGTATATGTTTTTTTTGTATTAGGCGTAGGCAGAGCAAGCTCTGCACTAGTGGCCTCTCAAAACCAGCATCCCGCCGCAACTATCCGGGAATATTACTTCGGCGGGGCTGTTAGTTAGCCTATACGACTCCTCTTCTTATGACACTATCCTACGTCCCCCATCAAAAGAGGTGATCAGGGGTTCGGTGTTCGTCCTCTGCATCTTAAAATAGAATCAGTTAGCCTGGTTCATCCTGGGTCATTCGCCTAGTTCTATCGGCATTTCTAAGTTTGGTCATCACCTCTTTTGCGAAACTGGCTACTGCCTTCCAGTTTTCAGAAGATTCCCGCATTATTGATAGGATGCTCTCTGGTCTTATTGGCTTATTGATGATGTTCATCAAGTGCTCACGTTGTGTTCTAAAACGAGGGCAGCACACTAATATATGCTCGGCATCCTCGACCAAAGTCGGACAGATCGGGCAGAAATCATTATTATCCAGGTGAAAGCGGTGGAAATAGGACCTAAAACAACCATGTCCAGTCAGCAACTGGGTTAGGTGGAAATCTAATTCCCCTTGTTTCCTGTTGATCCATCTGTGTATGTCTGGAAGGATACGATAAGTCTATCAGCCTTTGCTAGAATCGGTCCATCGTTTTTGCCATATTTCTATAGAACGATGACGTTCCACGTTTTTAGCACCTTGTAGAGAATCCACTGCGGCCTTACATATGTTGTGCAGCCTAGCCAGTTCATCTGCAGCCAAATCGAAAGGAAGAATTCTGGCAAGTACCTCAGCAGCGTCGGTGGATACTGTCCTGAAACCACTAATAATACGTATACAGGAGCGACGACGGGTCGCAATGGACAGCTCACAATACGATTTAATTCCACATGCATGATGCCAGATTGGTGCTGCATACATGCTGACAGAATTAACAACATAAGCTAATAGCTTCCTCAGGGGTGGGCGGGGGCCACCAATGTTAGGCATGGTCCGACACAAGGCAGCTGAAACTCGTTGCGCTTTTTCGCCAGATATCTTTAGATGCTCTTTGAAGTTTAACCTGGCATTAAGCTGTACACCCAAGTATCGTAAAGATGGCGCAGAACTAATGCGGCAGCTACCAACTTTCAGAATAATACTATCTACCTTCTTACGACTGCTGACAAAAACTACTGCTGTCTTGTGCTCCGCTAATTGTAGACCACCCGACTTAATCCATCTATTGATGTTGATGATTGCCTCATTGGCATTCTCAGTGAGTTCATTAAGGGTCTTAGCCGTCACTACTAGAGCGATATCGTCAGCGTAGCCTACTGTTATTGAACCAGGCGGTTGTAGAATCCTCAACACGCCATCGCACATAATATTCCACAATATAGGTCCCATAACCGAGTCCTGGGGGACTCCCGCAGTAACCTTATGCGATACAATGCCTTCATCCGTTCGGTATAGTATTATCCTATTCTCAAAGTAGCTGGCAACGACATTCTGTAAATAACCAGGTACTCCGAACTCTTTAAGAGAACTCATAATAGAAGACCAGCGCGGTGAATTAAAGGCATTCTTGACATCTAGAGCGACAATGGCACAATACTGTTTAGTGCCACCTTTCCATCTCTTACCAGTGATTGCATTTCTTGCGGTACACACTACCAGTTTAATGGCATCGACTGTTGATTTTGATTTCCGAAATCCAAATTGGCGTGAGGATAAGCCGTGCAATCCTTCAGTGAATGCTTCCAGTCGGCTACATATTATTTTTTCAAATATTTTACCAATCATATCGAGCATACACAATGACCTGTATGATGAAGGATCATCAAGTGGCTTATTGTCCTTAGGTAACAGGACTAACCTTTGAGTTTTCCAGCAATCAGGAAAAATACCCTCAAGAAGACAAGCATTATATACTTTTATAAATATAGCTGGATTCTTCTGTATCGCTAACTTAACTGCCGCATTAGGGATACCATCAGGACCAGGGGCAGCATTGTCTCTAGTCTTAGCGTAAGCATTATGTAGCTCCATTTCTGTTATAGGAGGTATATCGTCTGAGTGTTGCGCGCAGTACAGTCCCATGGGTGTCATTGGGAAAGAGAGCGGAAACAATCTTATCAATCAATACCGTGCTAGTGGATTGTATTGGTGCCCTACTCAATCGTCCCATGACTGTTTTGTATGGTCGTCCCCGTAAGTCATTGTTGGCCTCTGCACACAGTTCAAACCAGCATCGACGCTTGCTTGCCTTAATGGCCTTGACAAGCGCTCTTTGTGCTTCTTTAAATAAACTATTAAACGTATCACGATGGGTGCGGGCTCTTTGGGCAAGTCTACGTGCGCGATGACATTGTTTGCGCAATTTTGCAATTTCATTTGTCAACCAGTAGACAGATTGACGATGTTTAAATCCGCTCTTAGTGCTAGTCGTCGATGCATCGCATGCTTCAGAGATATGCTTCATGAGTGCATTTGCGAGATGGCCTGGTGCACCATATTCTAAACGCTGTTCTGATATTATAGTGGCGAACACTTCACAGTCTAGCGATCTGATGTTCCATTTCCGTGTGGGCATCCACTCATTGCACATGTTCTTTACTTTCTTCTCTGCAATGTCGTACAAGATCGCCCTGTAATCACTATGGGTGTAAAGGTCGCTTACTCTCCAATTAAGGTTCCGCTGAATCAAGTCATCACGGGCGAATTTTACATCAATGACTGATTGTTGATCTTCCCTAATGAAAGTGGATTCAAATCCCTTATTAACCACGTGGAGTTGAAGAGAATTAAGGCCATCAAGCCGCATACTACCTCTGTTATTTGTTGAAGCGCTTCCCCAGGCTGTGGACCACGCATTAAAATCGCCAGCGATTAATAATGGTTTCTTGTCCATGGCTTCATCAACTAATTTAGCTAGAAGGATTTCAAACTGTTTGTCCGTCCAGCTTGGAGGAGCATATACACTAAAGACGTATATTTCTTGTATTTTAGCCCAGAATATCAATTCGCTCCGATGACTCGACTGCTTTAGTACCTGCCTATTTTGACCAATCCAGAGGGCAGCTCTATTGCTTGTGTTACTTATCCAGCGCTGTGGTCTGACCCTATCACAATATGGTACGGAGATTACAGCAATGTCTATTCTTAGCTCCTTTATTGTCTGTTTCAGCAGGTCATGAGCTGCTACGCAATGGTTGGTATTCAGTTGGAGTATTTTCATGTTTTATGTCTGTTTAAAAACTCCACAGTGATTGGGCACTTATAGCTGTATGCTGGATGGTTAATCTCCTTTTTTCCTTCACATTTACAGAGTAAACACCAGGGCTCGTTTACATACAGCTTGGATAGATGGTCTTTTCCACCGCAGTGCCTGCAAAGTTTAGTTCTGTCAGGGCCCGAGCACAGGGACGCTAAATGGCCAATCTGCCAACACCTGAAGCAGCGCTTTATTTCTGTTTTTTTTCGAACTCTGCAGCTGACCTATCCGATTCGAACATGCCCTGCACGTAGTAACTCAGCTGCGTGGCTATATGGTACAGACACCACCGCCGTCTGAGTACCCCCATAAGCTTGCCGTAAGGAACGAGCGATTAGTAGGTTAGTCTCCTTTAGCTCGAGGTGTGTTTTCTGAGCCTCTAATACTTCATCCTTTGTAGTGACCTCATCTATATCTTTAATCTCCAAAGTAATAAGATTAGTCAGGACCGAAGTGGATGCGCTATGGCCAACCTTAGTTTCAACAATGCGAGCCAAATCATGGGCATCTTTGGCTGTCCGTTCCAACTGAAGTACAAGGGCACCGCTTGCATTTCTGCGTATCCTGTTAACCTCATTCTTGACATGAGATAACTCCGGATCATTCTTTATTTGACGCAGTACCTCCGCGTATGTAACTCCTTCATTGGCCTTAATCAAAATGGAATTAGGCCTATTTCGTCCATTAAGCCTACCTGCACGAGTTAATTCTTTATCTTTACCTTTAGGCTTCTTGTGCTTGATGGTCTGCCATTGATTTTCCTTGGCTTCAGTCTTCCCTGTAGGTACTCCAACCGACTCTAGTGGTCTCCTTAAGCCCAATGATGGTTCTTTCGTCCTCTTGTCACCTATGGTTTTAGGAGTGGAATCCATCCCTTCTGCTGCGCTTCGTTTGGTATCAGAGCGTAGACTCGGCGTAGTCTGAGTCACCACTTCATGAGTACCGGGACGGTGATACTGCAACAGATCATCCTCTGCCATACTGATGCATTTGTATGAGGCATTAATAGAACGGGCAAGATCCTTAATGGTCCTGTGCACGTTATGCCTATCTTTTACAAAATCCAACAGTTGGTTGATCTTCTCACCAAGTCGCTCCAGATGATTGTTTCTGCGCGTGATGGAGATTTCTCGATCCGTCATTTTTTGATCCATCATGACATCTCCTTTAGTACTCTATATACTGTCTATGATGGTGTTTTATTTGCCCTCCCCATAATCCGAAGGGCTACCACCGACCATAGAGGCTTGTACTCTATCGGAATCGGTGAGGAGATTGACAGGTCTTGTCGGAGTTACTCCCAGGGGTATATCCTTGTTTATACCAAACATTAATCATAATTAGCCTTAAGTTCAGGAGGCCCTCCTTATTAGCTTTTTCTGTCCGCTCTGAGAATTTTATTTCCTCAGTGCCCTCTACAAATTGTAGCGAGCCATCCCCTATCCATAACCTGGGAAGGCGCCAGATGGGAGAAAGCAACAAAACTCCACACTGGTGTGTGTGTGTGTGTGTATGTGTGCCTGTGTATCTCTATGTGTATGTATATATCCATTCTGATAGGTATTCACATGTGGGTATAGGCGAGTTTTGCATACTATCGTGTTTTCAGTGCGGTCATCCACTCGTGCGACAATACTATGTCGATCGAGGTTACAATGTTTTGTCAAGGGATAATTCGCAGGTCAACCAGAGAGTGGTCGAGCGCCATCGTAATGGTTCGCAAGAGCAACGGGAACTACCCATTGTACGTGCATCATCGTAAATTGAACTCGGTGTCCAAGGTCAGCACGTATCATTTTCCCTACATAGACGTAATTTTCCGGAAGCTGAAAAATTGACGATATATCTCCACACACGTATATCTTATGATATTGCCGGTGCGGCTGCAACTTTTCCTGAAATGGAGCCGATAGCCTTCATCTACCTCGGTGATGTGATCATTGCTACGAAAGCTTTGACGAGAAACTCAGATGGCGTGAGTTCTTTCTGCGGTGAATCTCCGATGCTAGTCTAACTATTAATAGTAACTATTAATTAATATGTTTTGTTTACAAATGCATCGTAGACATCGGTCGCTGAAGGATATCGATATTTGAAAGTATAAACAAAGCGTTGTTAACCTTTAAAGGGCCGCATTTTGATGTTTCGAAATCTCCTTTGAGTATGTGTAAGTGTCTAAATTCATAGCTTGTATCAGTCATCAACTATTTACAATGGTTCTATCATGAACCGAGCCGATATATCGTCTCTCCAACCCTGGAGGATCATGAAAAATGTTTAGTTCTAAAAAATCGAAGTAAAATCATATTCTCAGGTTTTAAGATGTGCTGCATCCAAACCTGGAGTCAGACCGGTCATAACTGCTCATAATCATGGTCATTCGAGGTCAAACAAGGTCACTTCAAAGTCAAATGCAGAAAGTATCATATATCTTCGAACAAAAATTGAATCTAAGAGTATCCCGAGGTGCTACATCTGAATGTGACACTTCATTGATCGCGAATACATATAATTGTACTTATTTTTCTCGGGACATGTCCATCTCAAAGTTTACGAGTTTTTAGGCCTTCGACTTTCCTTCTGTTATACCTAGAGCTAACGACATGGGCGTATAGAGTAATGTAGTTCGTTTTTTAATTTTTATTTATTTTTTATACTTTCCTATTTTTTTATATATTTTTTCATTTTTTATACATTTTTCTTTTTTTTCAGAAGTCTATTTTGTATTTTTCTCATATTGCTTTTCTAAGATCTATATGAAAGTTCTTACGAAAGTGTTTCTCAGTAAATCGACAGTCATACGACTCACATGAATGGCACAAGTCATAAGAATCTATCTTCAGTAAGCCTCTCACTACTTCTAAACGAAAACCAGGATAAGATACTTTTTTGTTAGTGGTACTTTTTATTTTATGTAGTGTATCAGAATTTACCAGAACAAAATCAAGTAAATGAAAAAAAAGATTTTCGATACCATTTAGTAGATTTTCTATTCGTTTCTGCCATTGAAAATTGTTTATCTATGTTGTCAATCCCTCCCATATTTTTATGGTAGACCATTATACATATTGGTTTTATAATATCTTTATTAGTACTCCAATGTTTCTTATCTGAACTTGCGTAAACTTACTTCATGAACTGTTGTTATCATATAAACTTCTTTCTTATCCAACCACTTCATTGCTAACCAAGAATGGGTATGGATTACTTCAATTTCACCTCGGTTCAATTTACTGACAAGCTTCACCATTCCTTTTCTGCTTTTCGCCACGGTCCCACACATACCAGTATCTTTTTCATGGAGAAATTTAGTAAGTTGAGGAGACGAGTACCAATTATCTATGAAGATAACCTGACCTTTATTGAAATATGGTGTTAGGAAATTAACTACTATATCTCCAGAGATTTTCAAATCAAACTTTTGATCATCTGTATCAGGTTCTGTATAAATAATGAAACGTAATAGGAATTCAGTCTCACAAACCAACCAACTCGAACAATTTTATGTCAAATCTGTGTCTTTTCAAGGGTAAATATTGCTTGACCTTTAATCTACCTTTCCACAGCATCCAACTTTCTTCAATGGAAAGCATTTAGCCAGGATGCAATGTAGAGAAAAATGTCTGATTTAGAAAATTTATTACAGGTTTAATTTTCCTCAGAGAGTGGTTCTTGTAGGGCAATGCATTGTCCCTACTATTTTCAAAATGCAGAAAACGTATAATTTGGAGATATTTATTACGAGTCATGTATTTCCTTAACATTGGTGTGGATAATAGAAGATCCATACTCTAAGAATCTTTGACATTATACTTAGAAACATGGCGCATGTTAATAGTTCCTCTTTCCATGCATCCGTATTAGAATGGAATGTATTGGGGTTTTGCTTCTGCAAGAGATTAGTTTGTTCCAAAATTGCTTATCGAAAATATTCGAATTTATAAAGAATTCCAAGTAACTTATTGGAATATGCTCTGGTATAGGAATCTTTTCATAAAAATTAGCATGACCTACAAAGTTTTTTATATAAATATAGACAGAATCGAAAAATATACCGTAATCTCTTCCAGGATCATCAAAGATTTCTGAAGAAGCATTTGGTTGTGATTCACCAGTCCTATCGTCACCATACTCCTCTTCTGGTTCTGATTCACCACTACTCCAAGCACTTGTTATTTTGGCTCAACAAAAGGAAAGTTCTGTTGTAGACTGGTGATGGATTCTATGAGTTGTTACATTGAATACCACAATTTTGTATATATGAAGAGACCAACTCAAAATCAAAAGGAATTCCGTAGGACAGATAGTAAAAATAAGTATCTAAGTGAAAAACGAGAGAAGATATTCAACTCAAATCATGGAATGTAAAGTACGAAAGTATTGTAATGTTAGATTGAGCGTAGAAGTAACGGTTATCAAAAGCTTGTCGCAAGTGAATCGTCCAGTCTATTTTTTTCCCCGTGTTTATACGGTTGAGACGACTATTATTGTTCTCTTTCGCGTCGGTGATTGCCTGTATGCAGGCATTCTGTAAATGACTTATTTCACTTATATTATTTCTTGTAGAATAAATTTTTAGTTATAATTGTACGATTTAAATTATGATGATATATGCGTTTGTAGCAAAAAATATTTCTGTAATTTTACTGGTAAACTACTTTCTCGGGAATAGATTCAGAAATTTATCTGAATGATATTGACAGAAATGTGATTGGTTGAATCAGAAAATTCCGTATCAAGTACTCTGAAAATCGAAAAACCAATTTTAAATATTTCCCTGGCTATATTCTCAACCTGACCTTGGAAAACTCTTCATCTCTCTTTTTATTTGAGGTAAAAATGACGTAAAACTCATATTTCGTGACTCCAAAATCATAAATATATATCTTTTGCAATGATTCAAACCATATTGCGTGCTTTAACTTCAAATAACCTTCATGGACCTTGATTCTGAAGTGATAAAATCAAACAAACTTCAGATACGAACTTAGCGTATATTTATTTAAGGATAAAGAAGTATTTCGGCATTATATTTTTGAGCTAATATATCGACATTCCAGTGCTTTAAAAGTTAAATAATATAAAAAAGGTATCATTGGGGAGCAGAGCATCACGAAGCCTTTTGGACAAATCCGGGCGCTCGTTGCTTCTGCACCATTCCTCTTTCGACAGTCGTTTGGAAAATCGTTCGTCACACAAACGGAGCCAGGGACTCGAGACTAGGCGCTGTGCTCACTCAAACAGTTGATGGCATGGAGGTCCTGCTTTCCTACGCAAGTCGCACGATGTCTGCGGCTAAGCGTAATTATTCGGCCACCGTATGTGAGTACGTCGCCGTGTTATGAGCTGTACGTAAATTTCGTCCGTACGTCGTCGAATACCACATTCGGCTGCTAACGGATAACGGCAACCTTTCTCTTGGCTGCACTCATTGTGTAGCCCCACGGACATACTCTCCTGTTGGCCCTTGGAACTACAGGGATATGACTATGAAGTCATCCACCGGAAACGTACCTTGAATTATATACCATACGCCCTTTATCATTTGTACGAACGCAAAACGACTTGTGAAGTGACCTCCCTCGGTTACCGATCTACAATCCCTGGTATCTGCGGGTTCGTAAGGAAGTGGTGAGCGATCCAATGAACCATCTGTCGTGGAAAGTTGTGGAGCTATATTACTATCGTCCCGATCCTGCCAGCAAAGATGTGGTAGATGACCAGAATGCACGGAAGCTAGTCGTGCTTAAAAAGATCGTCGTACCATTATTTCTGAATGCCATAACAAATCCACCACCGGCCGTTTCGGATGCCAGAAGACGTATGACCGTATTGCACGTTCATACTTTTGGCCCTCGTCGCATAAATATGTAACCTATTTCGTCCGTTATTGTACCGGCGTTCCAGCAAAGTAAGATACAGCAAGTTGCACCAGCTGACTTGATAGGCCATCAGAGAGTCACCCGACCTTGGGCAGTGGTAGCTAGAGACGCGATCGGTCCATTTCTACATGCTACCCGAGGATACGGGTACTTACTCGTCTTGATAGAGCTATTCACTCGCTGGGTAGAATGTATCCCCATCCAAAAGGCAATGCAAATGGTTCGCCACGAGTTGAAAGCGTATTTTTATGCTTAACGCAAGAGGTTTTCCTATTGAACAACCGCACTGAATTTCGTAATAAAATCATTCAGAAATTTCTCTTGGAGCGTGAGATAGTCCATTCGACAATACCCACTTATCACGCTGTAGCTAATCCAGTAGATAGAGTCATTCGAACTCTGAAGACCACGATAATCACATTTGTTGAGGAATCTCATAGCACTTGGAATACGCACATCGCCAAACTGATGTTCGCGTACAATAGATCCGTACAAAACTCCATTGTCATAATTCCGGCTTTCCTTAGCGGAAAAGTCGCAGCAAATATAGGTAAAGCACGCTCGTTACTATAATACGAGACGTCGCGACGCTCATTACGTCGTTAGCGTTCGCGTATGACGGCCTAATTGCATACTCATATTTGGCACACAAAACGGGCCTTTTACCATCCTTGACAAATTTGACACGAAAGTTTATCTGCTGATCGACTCTACGGGAAGAGGTACTGGTAAGCAACACGTCGTCGATCTGAAGACCTACAATCATGATAACGACTTCGAAGACAATGGCGGTTCCAACAAGGAAGAGCCTCTGGACGAGGACCATGACTTCGATGCATCTGATTGTAATGCTGAGGCAAGCCAGCGTAACCACATTGTAACACCATAGGTAAGCGTCTGGTGCCCCGATGATGCGCCTCAGTATCTCCGAGATACAAGCGTGCAAAGCGAGACACCCGCGGGCAATACCACGCGATCAAACACAGGTGTAGACTAGACCGCGAGACACGACCGCGTGGGACGCGAATCGTGAGCCGCCGGAGAACAGATGGTGGAACCCCTGCGAAGTCTCGTAACAGCGAAGCTGCCTGCCATAGTGGTCTACTCCTGGTGATGTGGAAAGTAGGTCGCCCCTGGAAAAACCAACCCGCAGCGTTACATCGGGACTAATCCCCCTGTCGCACTCGAACCCTAGCCATAGTCCGCCAACAGGCCATCTAGGTGCATGACCTTCTGGGCCCTTCATACACCTACGAATTTATTCCCCTGTCACTCCTTGCTATTACACTATCCTTTATCATGTATTATGTTTTCAGCAATCCCTATCCTGACACGATGGTAACTTGAGAGAGAGACCCAGGATCGAGTTGCCACGCCCCGGCTACCAGCGTCTGGAGGGGGGCGTGTGACGGGGATCGCGTTTGCTGCCTGCGTTCGATATCCCGCATGCACAGGCTCTCTCTCTCTCTCTCTAGAAGTAGCCTGTAAATATATCTACTTCCCAGTGCGCGTGTTTTTACGTATATGTTATTTCATTATAGTTATGCTACATACCGACGACGGACTAACAAGAGCAGAGGTAACGTAAGTGAGAGAGTGTGAGAGAGGAGAGGCGGAAACTATCGCCGCGTGCATCAGTATAGTAGCCCAATTCACGAACGTGCCACGGAGAGTACAAGATCGCAGCGTTTTCTTTTGGTTGAGATACCGCTTACGTTGCCGTAACTTTCGGTTTGTTTTGCTATTGGTTTTTCTATTGTGTACATCGCCCGTCATCTCACGTGTACTAGCGCATCTTCGTTTTATTAAATTAAACGTTTTCAACTTTTAATCATCAGTATATTGTATTGGCCTTACACGTTCCTGCTCCCGTTGCATGTGGTATATCACCCTCGCGAACCGCCCCTCTCCCTCGCCGGATATGTCCAAGGTTCCAGCAAAGCCGAGCAAACTTCTCTGTACCGGTCGTGTCTACCCTCTTCGTGCTCAAGGCGGGCATGTATCCGGTTACAATATATATAGCGAGAAGGAAAGTAATTGATATTAATTTTTGTGACTAAGCATAAAACTTTTCCAATACAATACAGTGACATTTTCTGTCTCGGTATTGCACGAGATAGTATTGTAATCGATTTATTAGATAGTCAAACAATATCGATGTAAAAATACTGTACACTGAGCGAACAGAAACGTTATATTTACTTGAGTGCCTTTGATAATATATTTCTTGAACTCCCCACGTTGGCATTACGGAGTACCCACGTAGTTTTAACTTGAATTTTAGGTTATTGGAACGTGCGGTTGAAAACGTTGTTTAACGGTTGCTTACGCTGTTATTATAATTTTAGATACATAAAGTGAATTGCAATTTCTGTTTATGATATGCTTTACCAAAGAATAATAAAAAATGCATTCATTTATGATCAACACGTCAAAAAAATTAGAAATTAGACAAATTCATTGAGTTATTTGCAGGTAATTTTCAAAATCTTTATTATAAGACTTCTATTATATATAAGATTATGTTATTTCGTATTATTTTCAATTTTTCATCTTACGAAGGTGGATTGATAAGTTTCCGGCCTGACCAAGAAAAACAAAGTTTTTAAGAATTTTTTTTTATTTCTCAACATAATCTCCTCCACGGCTGATATATTTCTTATAGCAGTGTTCTAGTCTAGTAATGCCATCTCTATAGACTGATTCGTCAAGCTCCTCAAAATACCCATTTACAGCTTCGATTACTTTTTCATTGTCCGCAAATTTCTTACCGCCAAGCCATTTTTTGAGGTTAGGAAACAGATAATAGTCACCGGGGCTATGTCTGAAGAGTAGGGTGGCATCATTTCAAAATTAAGATCGTTGATTTTAGCCATTGCAACGATTTACGTGTGCGCTGGTGCGTTATCGTGATGAAACAAGATTTTTTCTTCGCCAGATGAGGTCGATTAATGTTCACTTCATGGCTCAAACTTTGCAATAAGTCTGTGTAGTATTGACCAGTAATAGATTTACCATTTTCAAGGTAATCAATGTATATAATACCTCTTGCATCCCAAAAAACAGTAGCCATAACCTTGTTCGCCGAAGAAATTGTTTTTACCTTCTTTGGAGTGGTTCCTCTGGTCCAATCCACTGTTTAGACTGTTCTTTGGTTTCAGGTGCGTAATGGTGGACCCAATTTTCGTCAACGGTTACGAATCGATGCAAAAATTCACTTAGATTACGCTTATACAACGTCAAATTCGCTGCAGAAATGTTCTTTCGAATCAATTTTTGGTCGACTGTTAGCAAACGTGGCACCCATCTTACACAGAGCTTTTCCCTATATAAATGTTGGTGCAAAATATTTTTTATACGTTCATATGACATCTTACAGCTATCTCACGCCCTTTGAATCTGCGGTCTTTCAGCACTATTTTTGGATTTCTCTATCATATCTGGAGTTATGACCTCAATGGGGCGTCCTGAACGAGGCTCATCAGAGGTATTCACACGATCCTTTTTAATCTCGGAAACCCACTGCTTAACGATTGAAGGGAATCATCCATTATGAGCAGCACCTATATGACCAGAAGCTTAATTCTACCATCTAATGGACCGCTTAAACGACAATGCCAGACCACATACTTCGTTGATGACTCGTCAGAAGCTACGGGAGTTCGGATGGGAGGTTTTATCGCATCAACCATACAGCCCGGGCATAGCGCCAAGTGATTACCACCTCTTCCTGTCTATGTCGAACGCCCTTGATGGTGTAAATTTGGACTGAAAAGAGGTTTGTGAAAAGTGGATGTCTGAGTTATTCGCAAATAAGGAGAAGGGTTTCTACGAGAGGGTTATTATGAAGTTGCCCTCTAGATTGAAACAGAGTATCGAATAAAACGGCGTGTATTTGAAGTAAATCCGACCACTGTAATATTTTCAATAAAGCATTGAATGAAGAGCAAAAAAGTGGAAGGGAGACATTTGACAACCTGATATATATTGCAGAAAATTTTTAATGACAAAAAAAGAGTATTTATATCTTTTTTCTAAATTTGAAGTAACGGTCTTACTATTATACCTAAAGTAGTGTTTACAATTTTTTGTAAGTTTCATAGTTTTGTATATTGTAAATATACAATTTTTATTTAGAATGAATATTAAAAGAAAAATTTTTAAAAATCAATGAAATAATATTTAATATTAACATTTTCCAACAATATGGCGTACATTCGCGAATGACGGACACGTTTATCGTTTTTTATTGATCAAGTGTTAATAATCGTTATCAAATATGGTATGCAAATTGTTTGCTTGTGAACAAAAGCATAAAACTGTCTTTTCAATAATTTTTTTAGAATACGTAAGATACATAATTATACTGATAAACAATATTTTATGAGAATTAAGAATAACACTCGAATATATATTAAAGGTTAATGATAGATAAATGAGTTCTAATTGTTTATGGTTTTTTCATAAAATGTATATAAAAATAATATTTTAATTGTGCTTTTGTCGACTGCTTATATACAAATTAATCGAAAATAATACGTAATAATATCAATATATATTTATATTAATATTAATATATCATTAAACAAAAATAATAAAAATAAGAATTCAAAATTATAATGATAGTCAGCATGTCCTTGTATACAACTACCCCCGTAGACTAATTTGAAAATAAAATATTAGCTGAAAAAATTTTTGTTAGTAAAGTGCAATCTGACAGCCCCCACCACCCTTACCTAATTGAAGACGTAGTTCGAGCTCGTTACGGCTCCTCATCCGGTACTAAACGAAACCTTATATTCTAATCTATACATACCTTATACCCACCACCAAATTTAGTAAATTAAATATAAAATCCCCCTCTACACAAATTGTGCAGAACCAATCAATTTAATAAGGAATGATAAATGTTATCTAAATTAATAGACTCTAACTTAAATTCACATTATTTCGATTCTTGGAAATGTGAATAATTTCAAGACTCTCCCTTTTATACATATTGTTAATACCTTCTTCTAAAATCCACATTCACAAAATCAAAAGAACGTAAAAACTTTAAACAATGCTCCTTTAAACCGGAAGTAATATGTAAATAATTATGCAGTCACCCAATAAAATCTTTCAAAATTTCATATCAGAGTATACCAGATTTTTATTTTATGAAAACAAAGCAATGACGATCAAACCGTAGCACTATATGTTAGGCAGAAAACCAAAAGTTCTTCATTATTAAAATTTTTTATTCAGTCGGACGATAATTGATATACATACAAGTACAATACATGCCATTGAAGTGGTCTCTTATGACATTTCTAGAATTTTTTTTTCTTTTTTTTTATTTATCGTCGCTCTATTTATGCTTCCATATATCGATGCTAATCACCGACGGAGATCGACGATGTGTTTGTAAACAAAGCACATGTAAATTATTACAGCGGTGCTTGTATCAATCGGCAGAGACCGGGATTTGAACTGGGATCACCAAGTTACTAGTCCTTTGCTCTAGCGATCTAGCCATCGCAAATCGAAAATAAAGCCTAATTTTCTAGCAATTCCTAATTTGGAATGGAAATAGGAGCTATTGAATTATTGAAATATTACGTGATGGACTTATATAATGAAAACTTATATTGCGTGATGGACTTATATATTCAATGCAATTTGTGGAAATAAGAAATGAATACTTTAACGGAAGCTTTAGCTATACCTCTGTTTATTTCCGAAAATGATTTTGAATGCGGAAACGCTCTTGGTTCCTATATACGCAAAAATAAATTAGGTGCGGTGTATGCTAGTGTACTATATTTTCCTCCTTACATACTCTATCAATTAGACAATATTTTTCCTTCCCTTATTTGTTATTCAGATGACTGAAAAGAATTTGGAAACAGAGAATTATATCGTCTATTAATAACAGAATTGAATCGTATAAAAGAAAATGTCATTGTTATCCCTCTGAGTAATCATTCAATAACTGTATATTTTCAATTATGTTCAAACTTCCCAGGTTATCAATTCCGACAAATCTTTTTATTCTTAAGTTGGTAGTACTGTCAGAGTTACCTCTGCCAAGTTTCACCAATTATCTTCATTTGTCATATAGTTATGCTTGTGTTTTGTGAACAAAGAAAAGTTGTCTCTTTGGTTTTTATAATGTCTGAAATTATTGAACAAAGAAGTAGCATTAAATTTTGTGCGTGAAATGAAATATCGACAGCCGAAATTTGTAAAATGTTGCAGAAGGACTTTGATGAGAAGTCAATGTAAAGAGTAAGTGTTTTTAATTGACAGAAAGTATGCAAAGAAGATCAAGAACGCGTTGAAGATGAACCACATCAAAGATGACCAAGAACATCTACTAATGGGCTACATCTACAAAATTCAATGGGTTCTGCAAAATGGTCGATCGACTACTAGAGCATTTTTGGAATTTCGAATGGGTCAGCCAATATCATTTTGAAAGATATTTTGTGCTAGAAAAGAGAAATCTCGATTAGTGTTAAAAATACTCAATTTTTTGGAAAAACAGCGTCGCATGGAGGTCTGTAAAACGATGCTTTCAGACTATCACGATAAGTTGGAACGCATAATTAATGGAGATGAAACTTGAATCTATACTTATGATCCAGAGAGAAACGATCAGTCGAACGAATATCGTGTCAAAAGAGAGCAGAGACCGAGAAAATCACACCAAAGTTGCTAAAATATTAAAGTTATAGTCACTGTTTTCTTCGATTATCCTGGTCGGGTGCATTATGAATGCATTACAACCGGCTAAACCGGCAATATCGTTTTGCAACGACTGTACTAGCCTGATTTAGCACCGTGAGACTTCTGGCTATCCAGAAAACTCAAAAGACCACTTCGGGGACACGGTTCTGATTTGATTGAATAAATAAATACCGAATCGAAAAAGGAACTGATGGAATTCCCGAGTACGAGTATAAAAAATGTTTTTAAAATTGGAAAAATTGTTGGCATACTTTTATCTGTACAGAGTAGTGGATGATAATCTTGGCACGAACGAAATTTGTGGCTTTAATACAAGTTTTAGTTCAGGCAACGCCTGTACAGTATGTAAGGCATCTGCAGATGTAATAAGTACTATGATTTGTGAAGACAAACAATTATTAAGAACAAGTGAAAATGATACTAACGATTGTAGAAGACAAAATCGTGCAAAAACAGGTATAGTTGAAGAATCTGTTTTTAACAAAGTTAAATGTTATCAAGTACGTGATAATAGTTATAGATTTGATGCACAATCTTTTCAAAGGCACAGCAAATAATACTATGGTGAACATTTTCCTGGATCTTATAAATAAAAGGAAAGTAATTTCATTGCAGCTTTTAAATGCATGCAGAAAACGTTTCCTGAAAAACTCAGATGAAGACTTTAATCATATACCTTTCATTAAAGAAAATCATATACAGTAAAAGCAGAATTGAAAATGTCTTCAGCAGGAATGATAAATTTGGTTCGTTATTTTGGAGTATTTGTACGAGTAGAAGTTGATGAAGATCAAGATGCTTGGAAGTTGTATATTTTAATCAGAACTATTATAGATATACTAGTTTCTCATATCACATTCGAGAGCATATTGTGAATCTTAGTATTAGGAGGCGATCCTATTTTCCGACTTGAACGTTTACATGCCGCCATCATTTTTATATTTTGATTTGAAAAAAGTGTAGCAGAAACTTATCGATTGCTTCAAGAATGTTATGGCAAGCTCGATCGCTTAGAACATATAAAGAGTGGTTTCAGCGATTTAGAAGTGGAGATACAGCAGATATGAATGATAAAGAACGTTCTAGACACCTATTAAAGTTTGAAGTTAGTGAATTTCAAGCATTATTGGACGAAAACTCAGCTCAAACGCAGAAAGAACTCACTAATAAGTTAGAAGTTAGTGACAGAGCAGACGTTTACAAGCGATGGGAAAGATTCATAAAGAAGGAAAATGGATGCACATGATTTGGCCGTAAGTACCATTACTAATCGATACAACATGGCACTGTTTTTGCTTACCAGGTAGTTTTCTGTAGCGTATTGTGACTGATGATGAAAAATGGATCTACTATGACAATTCTAAGCGTAAAAAGTAATGAATTGACCCAGGGCAACCGGCCACATCGACACCAAAAGGGAACGCATTTGGTGGGAACAACAGGGTATACTGTACTACAAGCTGCTAAAACCGAATGAAATCGTCACTGCCGAGATATACAAACGACAACTGAATAATTTTTAACCGAAATTGATCGACCATAGATCAGCAGTCGCGAGTAATAAGTGAAAAGTCGGTTATTAGTTAGGTTATATGTTATACCTCGCTTAACCTTGCTTTTAGATAAATTTTAGTCTTAACCTTAAGAATAGAATTGTTTATAACTTAAGAATAGAATAGATTTGTACCAGGGTAGTGATAAATTTGAAAGTTCTTTACCAATACAGCTTCATTTATTCGGATTACTGTATTTGCTCTAAAATTTTTTCATGCAAAAATTAGTTACTAAAAAAACAGCATAAGCTTTGTGCGAACAGGCCTGACAAGTCCATACCTGCTTTTTTTTTTAATAAGAATGAATTATCAGAAAAAATAGCAGAAGAATGTTCACCTAAAAACATCGATGATTCAAGATAATTAACTCTTTTTTATGAGTCCACACGTGGACCAAATTTTATTTATATTACACTTTTCTTAACACTTTTAGAAAAATCGATGAGGTATGCCATTTGTCCCGAATGTATAAAATGAGGCCTGCGATGGTTCGATCGCTAGAGCGAAGGACTAGTAACTTGGTGATCCAGTAGTATTCTGGAATGTACTCGGTATGTTGAGTAAAACGCTCTTATAGCGATATACCGACATATAGTACAATTGAAACATCGCGACTCCGCGTGCCATTCCACCGCATCCGTGATATATTGAGGAAAGCTTTAGGCTGTACCCCGGTCTACGGCTGTGCGGAAGGCCCCAGTAACTGACAAGGCGCCCTGAGCGGTCTGTCAGTTCGGCGCTGCGACCATTCGCCTTCCTCTAATATACTAGACGTCGAGGTGAGCGCTCTCAGCGGTAACACGACGTATATATTACAAGAAGCGAAAACTGACCTATCCATCGGCGTTAGGCCATCGGTACGCAGTGACCCTTCGCGTTTAAGTTTTTTTTTATTAATACGCCCTCACTATACGAGGAGCCGTTTTCAACCGTGTTTTTCCTCTTCTTAACGTTACTTAGTCGTCTCACCGCGTGCTGAGCACTTCTACTACCGCCAGATCGGTCCGCGCCTTATATTAATAGAATATTTGCTGTAATAGGAAACGTTAAATAAATTCAAAAGTGAGTATTATTATCTATATTAATTATAACTAATTCCCTATTCAGTGTTCGGGGTGTCCATGGCATAATTGGATTCTGGGTAAGGTACTGACTGTTATCTAAGCGCTTACGCGGTAAGATACCAGTATCACTCCTGACGGAATCCAATCATTTTGGTCCCTACACTCCGATCTTGGTAACGAATTTCGCAAGGAAAATTCGTTTTGGGATCGTAAAATCCGCGTCGCGAGTATCGCTTATCCAACCCTATCCCTGCTAGTACACGAGAGTGTAGGCAAAAAGAGGGTAATTAAAACCGGTAATTACGCGGTAACAAGTACTACAGCAAGTAACCATATCAATCTCATTTCTTCTCCTGAACAAGTAATCTCCTATACCATCTAGAATCCATTCATAGTAATACTTTCTTCACATTCCCTTCAATCAGAAACCATTCACGTCAAATACAATGCAGGCGAGCTCGACCTTCTGTGTTGACTGACTGTATTTTGTCCCTTGCCTTCTTTCCTTCTAGATATTCATCTTATATTTTAATTTAAATGAATTACTCCCAGCTTCAAACTACAAGCTACTAAGATTTGTATGAAAAAAATGCCACGCAGGCCCAAATAGTTTCCTCGTTTTCGTACGGCAACATCAAATCTATATCTGAAGAAAAAAGGATTACATTTTTGCGTATTCTCAGGAGTTGACCTTAACAATTTTTTAACTTTTTTTTAATTCCCTTTTAAACATTGAAATTCCGCCTCTAAATATTCATTTAGATACTTCTCCATTTTTCTCTTCCATCACACTTGAACGACTCTTGCCAAATTATATATCCAGAATATCGCTAGTCTTAGAGTACGTCGTTTCAATGCTAATTGCCTTACAGCTCATATTCAACTAATATTATCATGTTTCCACACATCCTCCCATTCATATCATTGCTGTCACTAAGTCAAAGCTTGCTTAAAATATTGATGATAATATTGGATGTCCTAAATATTTTTTCTGTGAAGTACTGCCGTAACCAACACAAACTATCTGCTTCGGTGCTTTGTCGGTGCCGCATGCTTCTTTTGTACAGCGTACTAATTTCGTAGATGATTTAACTATTATACTAGCATTAGCTTATATACTTATAAATTTATACTACGTGATTTTCATGTAGATTTATTATCTTCATTCTATGAATCAAAATTTCTGAAATTACTACATAGATCTTCCTAGCACATATTCACTCGGTTGTTACACACCATACACCTACTTATCATATTTCATTTGATCTCTGTATTATTGATGCAGCTGAATTAAAAGTAAATTGTCATATTAGAACTTCAAAAATCTGAATGCTAACATATTCTGCTCTTATTTCGATACATGTAATTGGTTCTCCTTAAATGTAAATTGTGACCCTGAAGTAACAATAAATTGTTTATATTCTTATCTACATGAAGTGTAAACTTGACCAGTACCGCTCGTCACCCCACCCCGCGTAAAAATCGAAATATGACTTATGCTCAAAGCAAATCAAAAAACAACTCGATTCGCGTAATTCTCTCCATCGTAAATCCATCTCCAGCAGTCTTAATTCCCATATGACCTTAGAAGATATAGGAAAGTGAGAGATGATGCTTGGAAACATATTGAATATTTCCGACATATATGCTATTCACAACGATTAATTAAAATAAATGACTCTGCTCATCTCTGGAAAGGAGTTCCTAATCTTGGACTTACGCGCAGTCACGCTACATATGCACTTAATGTTTCTATTGATAGACTCAATCTTCACTTTGCCACTATATCCAGCAACCTTAACACTCCACTCTTAAGGTTTTACTTAGTAAACATTACCTCTTCTACCTATTTTTCTTCTTCTTTTCCACTTCCTCTATCATCCCACTTCTCTCATATCTCTGTCCATAATAAACTCACGGATATAAACTATACTAAGTATCAGGCGACGGAAATGGACGGTTTTCCGCAGAATTTCATTCTAGTCACACTTCCGATTACTGCACTATATACAGTTAATATATTTAATCAATGCTCACACAGTCCTATTCCCTTTTCTCTGGCGTATAGCAACTGTCCTACCCATCCCTAAAACAAAAACTGCTAAGCATCCCAACGATTTCCGACGTATTTCTATTCTAAAGTTCCTTTCTAAAATTTTTAAAAAGTCATCTACAAATAGATTACCTTATAGATCTCTAAGCACCACATTCTGGATGAAATGCAATCCAGAGTTCGCCCAGTCTATAGCATCGAGATTGCGCTAATATGGCTTTTGTAGCATATTAGAGATGATGTTAACAAAAAACTTCTTACCTTTGCGTCTCACGAGCTGTCTCTTGCACAAGTTATTTTCCTATGGTCGACCGGCTGACCTTGTATAATACTTTTCTATCTATATCAAATGTCACTTAAGGTTAATAAATTGGTTTCATTATTGAAGAAACTTTTAGAGAGACAGAGGATGATAGTAAATATATAATAGCAACCACCGCCGTTATTGATAATAATAAATAATTTGTAACCAATTATGATTATTTCAAATTGAATAATCTATATTAAGATGTTTCAACATAAAAAAATCTCATATTTATGATACATATGTGTAATATTTATAGCTTCAATATTGATTTGATTTTATTATTTATGATATATTATTCGTACTCTAATTTTCTAGACTTTTCTTGATGTTTTTTTTTCAATTTTATATTCTCTAGCCTTAAATAATGAGGTTCTTTTGCATAACTAAATCTAGATTTTCGTAAATACAACGTAGTATAAATACAAAAATCATTATTCATATATAATATTTATAATTATAAATTATTTATAGCGCTAGATAGAGAACATAGCATCCACAATATTATATTGAAAAAATACGGATTTTATGTTCTTATTAATATATATTCATAATTTATTGAAATTTAATTAAATATAAGTAGAATATAAAATTTTACGACCACATTAATACAGCATGGTGATTAAAGCTCATTTCTAATAATAGATTTTCGCATAAATTCCTTCTGCAGTATGAACCCCGGGATAACATAAGTAATTTTGATGCCCCTTAGCCTAAGCTAAACTTTTTCAGCTATATTATATGTTAGTTATCAAGACATTATGTATAAGTTATTTACAGTATATAGAAATATATAGAAATATGTAAAGTCAGTCTTGGATTTCTTAGAAAATATAGTGCAAAGTACATTACAATATCCATTTAGTAATTGATTTCATAATATTCAACATAACTATTTACATACTTCTCTATTTATGTCATATATTAACTGTGATTTATTAGTCCAAGTCATTTCATGAAGTTTTAAAATTATAATTATGCAAGAAAGTGTTCACCTAGATAATAAGAGGTAATTTATTCAGTTAGTATATTAAAATAACAACTACCATAAATATAAATATTTTATCATATAAGATATTTTCACTATTTTATCTTACATACTTAATATTTAATATTATAAATTGAGTATAAAATTCGATGCCTTTTTTATTTTCATCTTATATGGATTGTTCAGATTACTACGACAAATCAACTATTTAATTGGTCATCAAATTATGCCTTTAATTATTTTTTAAAAATGATTCCTTGATTAATCTATATATATCATATATACATAGTTCAGTAATGAATATAATCATATGCACTATTTAAAATCAGTAGAATATGCATAAATAATCTGTTCCATTCGGCATGTTAAATGACAGTAATCTGCTTATAATATAACAATTGTAACATTATAATTTGATTAATAAAAATAAATTATTTTTGTAATTTTCCTGTTACATTGATGTAATATGAAATGTCCGCACTTCCCTGGTAGAAATCTGACAATCTTCAATTGGTTGAAATAGTTAGTAGGTAATAAAAATAGATCAACTATCATGAATAGAAACTAGAAAAAACTTAAGATGAAAAATGTGAAGGTTGTCAATAAAATTATGAAAGAGATGAATGAAGCTAGTAAATGTACAACTTATGTCGCATATAAGATTTAATTACTACAATCGAAAAAATTAACATTCATAAAATATTATAATATTATGTTCTTTGTGCAATAAAAGGAAAATCATAAGATATATAAACTAACAGTTTGAAAAAATTAAAAGGGCATCATAAAGTCTGTTTCGAGAATAAGCCTTTTCAATATTAGAACTTTGACATGATTTAGCATTAACTCTTCAAAATAAATAATTTAAGAAATAATATCTTTTTTTTAAGTTTTTTGAATTTAATGTAAAGTTGAATTCCTATCGAAATTTAAAACTTTAAAAATTTAAAAACTTTAAAAATTACCTTGGTCAGTATATCAGTCCAATTTAGATTTTGAAAGTATAACGTTGTATGCGAATGTAGAAATTATTGGAAATGCGTTCAATATATATTATATGTATACGGTATAAATGGTGTATAAGTTAATTCAAAATTCGAAATTCAAATTCAAAATTCAAAAAATTGAACACGATAAGAAATAGAATTTATTAATTAACATAATAACAAACGTCAATGGATTCATATAAGAACCCATAACAATAGTATTAATTTTTTAGCAGTTTATAACTTATAATATCTAGTTTCAAACTTGTTTTAAAGTAAATTTGATATACAACTAAAAATATATTTAGGTAAAACTAACTATTAAGGGTGTTAAATACCTAAAAAATATATTTAGAAAAATGTATTTACTAATCAGTCTGAATGGTCGGAAAAACGTTTCATATATTTGTAGTTACTATCGAATCTCAATACCTTACATCTAGGAATCTTCATAACGAGCTACCTAACCTATAGCTAAAGAAAGTTTGGCATTTCCATACGGGTTATTACAATGTGAGATATCTAAGTACTAATAGAAATAAATTCATTTATAATACCGAAAAGATTAGAAGAATTGTTTAAAAGAATTGTAAGAAGTCATAATCATCTTATCTATAATTTAGGACATTTCGACCAGGAATATCGAAGAAATATTAAAAAAAAAAAAAAACAAAAAGAAAGAGATGCAAAGAAAAAAAGCGCTTTGAGATTATGCGGAGAACCACAAAAAAATGGGTAGGAAAATTTAGGGGTAAAATTTATGGGTAGTACCAAAATTTCAGCTTCACCTAGTACTATACATTATTAACAATATTTGAAATGTAATATATATGAAAGATGGCATTTGTAATATTTATGTTATATGAATTTTAATAAAATATCCGTAATATTATATTTGTAATATTTGAAATATAATATTACAGTAACAGAAAGACTATAACGGAAATACTATCGAAAGCAACGTTTCAAATATTTTATGTAATACTGTTGCCACATTTCTTTTCAAACACTTCGAATATAATTTACATTTATACTATGACAGGTATATTAAACTGCAGCTGATCATTTGTAACATATGTATATATATGTATGCATATATATATATATATATATATATATATATATATATATATATATAGTAACGGGGTTCTGAGTACTCAGGAAACTATAATACGAGGTCAAATAATTAAGTAATACGACTGATTTTATTTCTCGGCCTGTGGAAACATTGCGAATCTGCTATGCCACCGTAATAGTCGATCACTACTCTCTCGATTAAGATCTTGACGAACCTTGTATGATCATTTCTTCGCCAGCTGTTTAGCATTTTCTAACAAAGCGCTAGTGTATGTCACGAAAATGGAACAGAAATTTAGAGCAACGATGCGCAATAAAATTTTTTGCGAAACTCGCCGAAACCGAGACAGCAGCTTATAAAAAGTGCTTAAAATGTATGGTAGTGGCGCTCTGAGTCGTAGTTAGCTGCTTCGGTGGCATGCCGATTTTAAAAAAGGCCGTGCGAGTGTTAAACACGAGGCACGGAGTGGAAGGCCAATTTAAGTGCGAACCAACGAGAATGCGCACCGCGTTCGCGCCCTTGTTCGTCAAGACCGGCAACTAACCATTCGAATGTTGGCTGACGAATTGAATATTAACCGGGAAACAGATAGAAAGATTTTAACCGCAGATTTCGCCATGAACAAATTCGTCAAGGTCGACATTTTGACGCCGTTGAAGACATTCAAGAATCTGTGACGAGGGTACTCGGAGAGGTCCTACAAGAAGTCTTCCAGAATTGTTATGAAAACTGAAAAACTCGCTGGAATAAGTGTATAGATGCGGGAGGCTAGAGTTTTGAAGGAAATTGTAGCGATGTACTTTCATTTTTAAATATACTCGATTTTTTTATTTTGTCGCATTACTTAATTGTCTAACCTCGTATATATATATTAAAGCGGGAAAATTATTTTAGATTTTTATTTCATAAAAATTTACTTTCAAATTCAAATCCGCGCACACGAATAATTTTTCATATCATAATTCTATCACTTCTAATCTCATGGGAGGGGCGAGCTCCGCCGATCTGAAAAAAGAGAATGACCCAAAAACAAATACCCACGCATTTATACAAAGAACAAAAAACTGCGACCGTATCAAGGGCCGAGAAATAAAAGAAATAAATTTTGTTTTACAGATATAATTCATTGAAATTACCCATTTATTATATCTCACAGTCATCTACATTCTAGCTATCGCAACGCACTTTTTTATTCAATTTCCGCGGATTTCTGCTCGCACTAACAACGCGTTCGATGTTACTCGGCCGCGCGACCGTCAATCCGTCCGCTCATCCGGAGAAAAATAAAAATAAACTCCGAAACCACGCGACGCGCACTCACCTCGATGCTCGGATGGAGGGTTGGCGATGGTGACCGGCTCGTGAATAGAAGGGCGGGCACGTCTGCACCGCTGTTCTGAATACGTCGGCGTAAAACACCTCACGACATTGAGGAAAAAGCCCGAGCAAGCTATAGATTAATAAAATTAATTGATTGACTGCAAAGTTTTCTCTATTTGCTTACATTTATGTTCTATACTTGCTGCAAATATTCACTTGACCAGCGCTTTCAAAAGTTGTTACGTATATGTCGAATCAACTGAAAACGACAACGCTGATTTTCGGATATCTTTGGAGGCTTTCCAACAGGTATCAATCCTGACGATTTGCCAATGAGAAAATGCATAGGAGTTAAAGCGCATATATCGTCCTTATTTCAAATCATAGGATGAAGCGGCTACGAATTGAGTTTTTAAGCAGCAATAAACATGGTAGAATTGTATTAACTGAAAACTTCTATGTGAATGGCGCGTGTCGCGAAACAGATGAATAAAGTGATGTATCCCTTATAACTCTTGTGTCCTCAACTCTTGGTAGTACGTCCTACATAATCAAGACCAGTAATAGTAAACGGCCGTGCGAGTTTAACTCAAGTAGTTCGAATATCTCTCATTATCTGATGCGTCATTCGAGGGTTTACACCGTTGGCATGGTATGCAATTATGTATAACGGATTTTACTAAACGCTGTTTACCTAAAATCCATGCATGGCTTGGTACAATACTAGCTATAATTGCAGGTCCACCGTATAAACATAAGTGATGTGCTTGAAGCGCGATTGAAAGACTGAGTGCGGAAGAATACAGTAAAAATTTTTCGAATCAATTGATAGTTGAGAATGCGTAAGACGTTTGCCTACTCAAAATATACCGTTTTTGTCTAAAATCAGATTCAGCTTTAGCAGTACATTACATTTCAGTAAATTTTTGCCCCTTGTTAACAGAGTAACTTAAGTAGCATAAAAGGCTGATTTAATAGCTTTAAAACAGACAATCATGCCTTAGTCACTTCATCAGTATTAAGAAACGGAGGAAGTTCATACATATTACATTTACGTCTTCGTAAATTCATTAGCGGTTGCAAGCAGCATGTTACACCACGAAGGAGTCGCAGAAAATAAGAAAACTTAGGGTTATGAGGATACTCGAGCTTGTAGATTTTGCATGCTCACAACAGGTGTAGCCTAATTTTTTGAGGGCAGCTAAAGCCAAGTGGGTTCGTGCCACCTTAAACTGTTTCCGATTAAGTCAGATGCTGTAGTATCACGAGTGGCCAAATCTGCAGGATTATCTTTTGAGGATACCTGATACCCTGTAGCGGAAGGTTATTCTATCTGAATATAGGATACATAATTAGCGACGAATGTTTTTGAAAAACCATGTATGGAATGGCAGTTTTTTCAAAAACCAATCTTCTGCAAATGAACAATAAATTTTACTAATAATACTGTTGCGAGTAATCCCAGATTTGGAATGCTAATTGGTTTAACAGGGGCTACTTTCGTTTTTACAGCTAAAATCGAGGTGCCACAGATAGCATCTCCCTCATCAACTCTGAGATTCACAGCAGCTGCATATGCGCGTAAAGATGCATCCAAAAATTCATGCAACTGATAAGCCGTGCCGTAAGAGGTCCTTAACCAATCATCAATTGATAATTGCGTTAATGTATCGAGGGAATGACAATATTCAATCCATCTTTCTCGCACAGTGATTGAGATTGGTAAAACCCAATCAGATTTCATTATTTACAAAACTTGCATCATAATTTTTCCAAAAACTGTAATAGGAGCGATCCAGCCAAGCGGATCAAACAAATGAGCTATGTTTGATGAATCAGCGTGTTTGTCAAAGTCCTAGCTGATGCTTTAAAATTAATTGTGCTAAAAGTAAACACATCGTGATTCGGACTCCAATTTATACCTAAAGTTTTTACGTCCGTATCTTTAACAAGTTGCTTTTTAGAATATCAAGGGTTCTACTGACATGTGCTGGAGTATGATCATGGTAATTTTCAACTCACCTATCTAACTCAATTCGGGCACATTTCAAAAGACTTGATAATTCATTTCTCATGGAAATCGCATTTGACAATCCATCAGCACCAGAAAAAATATCGTCTACGTATATATAATTTTCAATGCATTCTACACCGATCGGAAAACACAGTTTTTTTTTCTTGTGCTCATTGTAAAAACGAGCGAATCGCGAGATAGGGCGCGCATGCAGTTCCATAATTAGCATGCAGTTACATTATCAGAACATGAAATTATCATACAGAGATTTTAGAAAAGATAATTTAAAATTAGTTAGAGATATTCATTAACAATGACAATCCAATAGACTTTGTGGATTAAATGGTTGCAGAGAGAGTGGATCAAATTTATAATAGCACTAGAGGACGTAATATGGAAAAGAGGGATAATAATAATAAAATTGTGGTATTACCATATGTAAGAGGATTATCGCGAAGAACTAGAAAATGCATTTAAAAAACATAAGATTAAAGTTTACTTTAGAAAAATAATAATATTAGAAAGCTATTTCATAATTGTAAAACTAAAGATGATAAATGTTTGAAAACAGGAGCAGTGTACAAAATAAATTGGAAGGATTGTGAAAAATATTATTTTTCATAATCTTAATTTATATAATATTTTTGATAATCTTAATTTTTCATAATCAATAACTTAGGCAAAGAATATATCAACATCAATACAGCTTACGAAGCATGAATGGTACATCCGGGCTAAAAGAACATAGTTTAAACTTGTTACATTTTTTCCACTTTGAAAATCTAAATATTTTGGAACATGGTATGAAGAATAAATATAAAAGAGAAACTTTTAAAAATATTCATATTTTGATAAATCTCAATAATGTAAATTTAATATTAGAATAGAGTAAATTGGATAACACTTATCATGCCTTCTTAAAATAAAATTTGTATTTCGCATTTAAGATAAGAAAGGGGTCCATTAAATGTTATAATAATAAATTTAGAATGGGAATGGGGTATATAAAGTAGCATGCTGGGTTTTTCAATTCAGTTTAGTTCCTGAGGATGAACCGTAGTGGTTCGAAACGTCGGTCAAGAAGGTGATCCTAAATTGAAGGTGGTGGGGGCAGTCAGGTTGTCCTTTACTAGCCTAGAATAAGTACTTTTATTATTTTTTATTTTTTATTTTACTTATTATTGTATTTTTATTTTTATATTTTATTATAATTTTATTTTATTTTTATTTTTTATTTTTTGATATAATTTATTGTAGTAATAAGTTTTATTTCTGATTCTATAGGGATGATCATAAACAAGGACAGTCTGACTGTCATTATTTTAGCTTATATATGATATTATAAAGACTGTAAGATTGATAAAATTATTTATTAATTTAATTCAGATCAGTCGACATAAGTACAATTTTTAATTTTAACAGATTTTCAATATAATAGAGATATATTTATATCAATATTAATACATATTAATATATAATTAATTGAACATTATAATGACGGTCAGACTATCCTTGTTTAAAATTACCGCGTAGACTACTTTGAAATAAAAATATATTAGTTGAAAAAAATTCTTTATTAGTAAAGTGCTATCTGAGTGCCCCAACCACCTTTACCTTATTGAAGATCAGCTGTAGTTGTACAACGTTTCGAGCTAGCTACGGCTGCTCATCGAAGACTAAACAGAACCTTATATTAATATTCTCTAATCTATATATACACCTATCCCCACTAAACTAAAAAATTTAGTAATATAATTATACAATCCCCCTTCTACACAATATGTTCAAAACCAATAAATTTAATAAGGAATGATAAATATTTGATAAATATAATTTACTTAAATCTAATATTAAATTCACATTATGTTAATGCTTTGAAATGTGAATAATTTAATGACTCTCCCTTTTGTGCTTATTATTAACACCATGTTTCAAACTGTCCCCAAGTAGGTTTTCTCTACTAATTAAGCTTTACTTTTTTATTATTATTATTATATCTAATGACATTGATGTCCAAAAAACTCAGCAGATTATTGATTTTGATTTCTTTTTAATTTATCTAAAAACAGTCGACATAAGCACAATTAAAGTATAATATAGATATATCCATTACTGTAAAAGAATGCATTTAAATAACAGCTCGTACTGAAGAGCAATAAGCAATACAAATAAAATTTCATCAAGAAGGGTAGGAAGTTTATTAGAGTCATGAGAAAAAAATACAGATGGCCTCAAATGAATCGAGATATTATACGTCATACTCGAAATCCTACATAAAAATTTAATGAAAAATGGATCACTCCCAATCTCTAACCTAAACAGCTCATACATACTTACTGTACAAGACTAAGTATTATAAAATCATACCAGTAAAAGGTATCACATAAGAAAAAGTAGCTCAGGCTTTGATTGAAAATGTTATTTGTTATTTGGAATACCTAATGAAGTAATAATGATCTTGGCGGGTCTCCCAAGGCCTTGAACGTTGTTCCTATTTGGAGCTACTGGGGACCTTGAAAGTCGCCCGTAACTCTTTTCGGAGACATATCCTACCCTGAGGTCACATCGATTGGAGTACGGTTCGATCTGGATTTCCGAATCGGACGCGGGCTCCAAGACGTCGTAACTCGTCAGTGACGAGCGCTTGACTCCCAGTACTTGGAGAAAAAAAGGGGGTGACGCGAATGGGACAGTCCTGAGTAGAGCCGCTGAGGTGGAAGCTATCCACCGGTGTGGGAAAGAAGGAGGATGCGTCGCTTGCCTCGTCCCCAACTTGTAGGACGATCCTGAGAAAGATCTACTAGGCTCGAGCCACTCGCACGTGAAGGGGGGTGGCTTACCTCGTCTCCTACGAACGAG
Organism: Sycobia sp. Sy_11; assembly: GCA_018907035.1. Taxonomy (NCBI): domain Eukaryota; kingdom Metazoa; phylum Arthropoda; class Insecta; order Hymenoptera; family Epichrysomallidae; genus Sycobia; species Sycobia sp. Sy_11. The sequence goes on from JACCIC010000088.1 coordinate 2,162,706, forward strand.
ATAGTTTGGTAAAGGGTCAATGAGGTTGGAGCCACCGGAGAAGGGAGAGAAGGGGGTAGGTCAGCTTCGGCCAAAGTATAATGACCTCCAGACCAAGGAGTCGATTGAAGCTATAGAGGACGAGGGGTAGATAGGGAACTGGCAGTTTGGAACTGACGGTCAATCTATACAGTAAAACAATCAATCATATATTGTAAAATTTTATACATATATACATATAAGCAAAGATATTTTATATTCCTATACAAGTCGACCACCATGAAAAGTTTTGCAGCACAACCGGCCGATAAAGCGAAAGCTAGGTGCGGCCGGGAATATTTCTGTGCAACAAAGCATAACGAAGCGACCTTTGTTTTTTTGGGGGGGGGGGGTTGCGGGGCTCTGTCCGCCGAGTCACTATTGGTGCAGTAGCGCTGCTCTTCCATTTGGCCGCTATTGGCGCGGTGTCTCCAGACTCTTTGTTTCGTATTGCAATACGTGCTTTTTGTGTGTTACAGTTGCATTTTTCTGAGAAATTTGATAAGTAATTTTCTTAGGATAGTCTGACGTATCTAACTTGAATGTTCGAGAACTTTAGCATATTATTCCATGGTAGACAAAAATTATATAATGTGATGTAGGGTCAAGACGTGAAGCTGGAAATTGATTTTCTTAAAACATTTCGAATTAATCAGCAAGAAGTATTGCATCTGTTTTCAAATTGTAGGCGAGCAACTTTCCTTCCGCCGACTATTTCCAAATTTTGAAGCTTTATTCTGAAAAAGTGCTTACGTTTTTATGGTTGAAAGTACTGTCCGTCAGTAACCATTACTTTTTGTCGTATTTCGAGCAATTTGCGTATACCATCTCGAATATCTACTCTTGGACTTCTTCATAAGAGTGGAAATATTGGTCAGATAAACTTTGTGTCACCGATCCGAAAAAATTTTAACTATTTTAACTGAAGGAATAATATTTTAAGAGTATAGTGGATGGAGTAAAACATTCCATTTTAGAGTTTTCAGTAATAGAAAAATCAACTTTGCAAGTGAGAGGCTCAACCAATTTTGAGGATTCAAAAATCCTTTCAATCATCCTACTAATAAACCTAATCAATTAAAATATCCAAGCTGTCATTTCACGTAATAAATTTTAAAATTGGCAAATATATACGAGCATCGGAGAAATTTTAATACACGTACAGCTTGCTGCATCTTACATATTTAATAACTGTTGATCTAATATAGACACAACATTTTTATAAAATATATGTTGGAGATAATCGAATAAAGAACACAGGCGATACTCTAAAGATGAAATTATTTACTTAAAAAAAAATATATATATATTTATATATATATATATATATATATATATATATATATATATATATGTGCGTGTGTGTGTGTATAAATTTTTTTAATTTACTAAACCAATAACTTGTAAAGTTAATTTGTCTACTAGTATGGGAATTGCGCTGGAAAACTTACATATTGCGAAAATATTTGACCGTAACTTCTTGTCTAATAGTGACATCATTTTTAAAAGTAGATGAGATATGTCAAGTTCATATTAGTTTCTGATTTCTTAAAAAAAGATTTCATATAAATATTAGGTTATCAAATATCTCTCTTCCGTCTTTTTGTCTTATGAACTTCCCGGATATGTATAAAGCGCTACAGAGCTCGTATCTGGCAATACTATATACCATTTGAATGGTTTTGTCATAACGTACAAAACGACGCTATGAATGATTAGTTTAGATATTGCGTTTAAAAGTAATAGAAGTGTCAACATGAAATTCACTAACGTCGAAATTTGCGCTATGTTAAAGTTTTCCTTCGTTAAAGGTAAATCCGTTAAAGAAATATTCCGTGAGATTAATAGTGTTTTGGGGCCGTACACGCTATCACTTTGAACCGCAGAGGAATGGTTCCGACGATTCCTCCGGAAGACCTGAGACAACAAATACCGATCAAATCATGGAATTTTGTCGAGTTAGACCGGTATGTGGCATTTCGTGACATCACCTAGGAGATGAGAGTTAGTCACTAAACCCTTTTATACCATCTGCAGAAGGCTAGATACAAAAAACGCTTGATGTTTTGGTGCCGCAGGATTTGACGCAAAAAAACCTTCTGGACCGAATCAACGCCTGCGATGTGTTGCTGAAACGGAACGAACTCGACCCATTTTTGAAGCGGATGGTGACTGGCGACGAAAAATGGATCACATACGACAATATCAAGCGATAACAGGTCGTGGTCCAAGAACGGTAGACCGTTGACTACCAAACAGTGGCCAAGCCGGGATTGACGGTCAGGAAGGTTTTGCTGTGTGTTTGGTAGGATTGGAAGGGAATCATCCACTATGAGCTGCTCCCATATGGTCAGACGCTTAAATCTACCATCTACTGTGAACAAATGGACCGCTTGAAGCAGGCTATCGATCAAAAGCGTCCACAATTGGTCTACAGGAAGGGTGTTCCACCAGGACAACGCCAGACCACACACTTCGTTGATGACTTGTCAGGAGCTACAAGAGTTCTTAATGAGAGTTCTTAATGGGAGGTTTTATGGCATCCACCATATAGCCCAAACATAACGCCAAGTGATTACCACCTGTTCCTATCGATGTCGAACGCCCTCTGCGGTGTAAAGTTGGACCCAAAAGAGGCTTGTGAAAAATGGCTATCCGAGTTTTTCGAAAGTAAGGAGTGGGGTGTGATAAAGTTGGCTTTTATATCTACTGTCAACTGAATTCACATCAAGATTATATCCTCGCGTGGATTCTACTCCTTATATTTTACTATTATCTCTTCTTCATCCTATTGTCTACTGAGATGTATGATTAATTTTTCACTAAAGACGATTTGATAATCGATAATCGACTCCCGTTGATATATTGGGTTTTCATGGTATCGCCAAGCCTAATTCTGAAGATAAATACAAATTTTATTTTCGAAATTGAAATGGAATTTTTTTGATCATTCTACTTTCTCTCCAAATCTTACATTAAGTGACTATTTCGTTTTCTCAAAGTAAAAGAAAGTTTTGCTGGCCAGTCCTTTTCTTCAAATGATGAAATCGAAAAAGACGATAAATCCTGGATCTAAAAATAGGACATGCCATTTTTAAGGAAGGTTTATTTAAGCTTGCAAACACATACAGAAAATGTATTATGCTTCTAAGTGACTACGTAGAAAAGCAGGTTACGAGCAAAAAAAGAAATTCATATCAAGGAGCGCCGTTGCGCTCCAAAGGAAAGTATGGGTACTACAGCCTTCGGACGATCGTGCTACATATACATTGATATTGGGTTGCGAAATTTTCAAATAATTATTGCCTCGATATTAAACCATTATAGTACTTTTAATTATACTTATAGATTAGAGAATTTGATGCAATATAATCACATACCAATGAAGATAGATTTTTATAGAAGAACGGTTCTAATGGGCGAGTCTGTCATTCGTGGGATGGCGCTAAAATTAATATTTATGGATAAATATTGGCTGTAACTTAGGTTTTGCCAGCAGCCAAGCACGTTACTGGCTGTTAATATTTATTGGTATAATGAAACCAAGAACAAGGTTTCCTTGTAATTGGATGCAGAAAATAATCAGTAATAAAAATATATGTTAATTTAATTTTAATATAAAAAAAATCTAGAAAAAAAGAAACTGATAAATCCAAAATTAATAACATTAAATGTTCTAAATTTATTAATTAAAATTAACACAAAATCAATTATCAAATTTATTAAAAAATAGTCACTGCACTTCAAAAATCTTTATGAAAATATATAACAAAGAAAAATATATATCTTTTAATTCAACAAAATTTACTCACAATTTTTTTCAGCTGAATTACACCAGTTTTATTTTGTATGGTATAAAATAAATAAAATAAGTATAAAAAAACTCAATGAAAGGTCGAAACGTTGGAATTTTTGATACTAAATGTTTATAATATACTAATCATCAGAGTAATACTAAATTTGTAAACAAATAACGTATATAGGGACCTCTAAAAATATATAAATTCTGCATCGATTAAAAATTTTTTAAAATCATAATTATACATGTTAAAAATATTATAATAAAAGTTCAAAAAATTTTCGGTAAAATTATTTTTAAAAATGCATTTGAAAAGCGATTCATTTCATTTTTATAAATTGACAAAGTCAAGCAAAGCGTTTATTTTCAATAATATTATTCTAAAATCAAATTATAGAGATAAAATTCATTGAATTTTTATGTATCTGGTTCTGCACACTCTTAATTCTTTTCGATGCGGTCACAGTGGCAGATTCCATGAAAACATCGGCTTTACAATTTTCTAGAAAATATTTATACTTTTTTACGTTTTCATCTAAAAGATATGATGTATAAAAATTAAAACTGAAACAGTTTTAAGTGAGTACATAAAAATATTTTACAAGAACTTGTATCTGATAATAATGTGGGGTGACTGTATTAAATAATTCAGTTAGAAATATATTAGGTTGTCAAATATCTCCCTACTGCTTTTTTGCTCTTCATTCAATGCTTTATAAAAAGTGTGACGGTGGTCGGATTTACTTCAAATATGTGCCGTTTTATTCGATAATCTGTTTCCATCTAGACGGCAACTTCATAATACCCCTCTGCTTAATTGCGAAGAACTCGGACAGCCACTTTTTACAAGCCTCTTTTGAGTCCAACTTTACACCATCAAGGACGTTCCACATGGACAGGAACAGGTAGTAATCACTTGGCGCTATGTCAGGGCTATAAGGTGGATGCGATAAAACGTCCCATCCGAACTCCCGTAGCTCCTGATGAGTCATCAACCAAGTGTGTGATCTGGCGTTGTCCTCGTAGAGCAGTACAACCATCCTGTTGGCCAATTGTGGACGCTTTTGGTCGATAGCCTGCTTCAAGCGGTCCAGTTGTTCACAGTAGATGGTAGAATTAAGCGTCTGGCCATATGGGAGCAACTCATAGTGGATGATTCCCTTCTAATCCCACCAAACACACAGCAAAAACTTCCTGGCCGTCAATCCCGGCTTGGCCACTGTTTGGTAGTCAACGGTCCACCGTTCTTGGACCACGACCTGTTTTCGCTTGATATTATTATATTAATCTCACGGAATATTTCTTTAACGGATTTACCTTTAACGAAGGAAAACTTTAACATAGCGCAAATTTCGACGTTAGTGAATTCCATGTTTACACGTCTATTACTTTTAAACGCAATATCTAAACTAATCATTCATAGCGTCGTTTTGTACGTTATGTCAAAACCATTCAAATGGTATATAGTATTGCCAGATACGAGCTCTGTAGCGCTTTGTACATAGCCACGAATTTCATAAGACAAAAAGGTGGACGGGAGATATTTGACAACCTAATAATATTCATGTTCTTCTGCGGCTACAATGTTATAGAACTTGATGTAAAACCATTCATTAGTAGTATTATGTGCCACCAAAGGGAGCAAGATGTAGTGAGTGAAATATTTTTTGAAATCGAAATATTACAATATCCTCTGCTGCAAACGGCGATATTACAATATATAGCAGAATTTGAGAAGTGGTATAAATCAATTCGTCATATCTGATTCTACAATGGCCTAGAAAATTAAGAAGTACGATCTGCAGTGAATCGGGCTCTAGTGGATACAGTGCCATTTGATTACAATATTTAGAAGCTCTCTCTTCTGGGAACTATACGCTGTGAGCAAAGTAAAGAATCTAAATACGATTACTTATTGGCTAAATAAATGGAGTAAAAAATCACAAGATGATGTTTATGAACCAGTGAAAGAGTGTTCTTTCCAGCAAATACCATATGTCAGTCTGTTTCCAGTCATCATAGCACTTCGCAAAGTCCTCAAACTTTCCACAAATGAAATTCCATTCCGCAATGAAAATTTCATGCATCTCTTTTGTTCAATAAATCCAGACATAGTAAAAATTGTCGCATTTGCTTTTTCCACCTTTCAAAAGGAAGCGTCCGTTAAATACTATCAGGTATATGGTTAAATACTATCAGGTCATTTATTTATAACGTGGAAATACAATACTATGAAAATAGAATTTAAAAATTATTTTCACATGCATTTGCAAGCCCGGCATTGAAAAGTTTATAGTAATTTAAATGGTTAAAAAATATTAAGGCATAGTATCTGTTATAGAACAGTACGCAAAATAAACTATAATTCCCAGTTCATCAAATGAATTAAAATTAATTAATTGTAGAATCAATTTTTACGAATGTTTGTAAAAACATATTATCATAATAAATATTTTCATGTGAGATTTGGTACGAATGTCACTAACATTACTACCAACTTTCAGACAAGAAAGTTTACTGCATGGAAAAAACTGAGAAATTTCCACTAGAAATTCATTTTTAAATTTGATCATGGTAGTATATATTGTAACGTAGTAAAATATCCAGGTTAAAAATAATGCGCGAAACATGAAAATAAAATTTATAAGATTATATAATATATCGATCGACTATTAGTCACGAGGAATTGAGAAGTACCTACGTCATCGGCGGTCTGCTCGTTGCCTCAGCGGCCATGATACCTTTTGTTGGGATTTACAAGAAAATAGGATCGTATTACTTTTATGCTAGCATATGTTTATTGATATAATACAGCTTTTACTCTATGGACGCTTTCTCTTATACTAACTGTACAAAAAATCGCATACTTGCGCACGACCTTTACATAACTCAGAGTGCGGAGACATCTGTATATTTACTCACACTGTTTCGGTCAGTCTTGCGTATAACATGTTTTCGGTCAATACAAATGTACTACATATAATTAATACCTGGGGGGGGGCATGAGCCGCCGAAAAAGCATTAGGTTCGAGAGAGTATACGAGCTCGGTCCTTTTGCGCTCAATCGCTGAACAGAGAAGACGTTTTGAAAAAGCATCACCCCTGCCATATGCGCGACAACTGTAGAAAAAGTGTAAATACAGCAACTGCCGCTTAAATAATCTATGCGGTATTAGGCGGCTTGCGGGACGCGTATAATAGTATTGCTGCTCATAACATCGAAGTTTGTAGGTTGTAGATAAGGCTCTTCCATCCGATTAGTGTGGCAGATAGACGCGGAATTTTGAATATCACGTGTTAAGACGGTTGTATCACAACAGACGTTGATTTCGGGTTTATATATGGACATATCGTGGCGTTTATTCGGAGAAGTTGTGTTCATCTCGGAAATTGCACTCGGTTGTGAGGCTATCGGCTCGTCCTCCAGAAAGAGGACGGGAGCGGCAACCTATATCCCGGATATCATCCCGTTTCCCTGATAGAGTACGGCAGCGGCTACTGAGAAGTGGCTACATTCGACCGGCTCGATTACTGAAACTTCGTAGAGGGCGCTAAGGGACGAGAGGTCCGAGCAACGTGGCGTGTCCGCCATTTCCGCCAAAAGATTCGTGGAACCTTCCTTGTTCTTTGTACTTACGGGCCAGTGGACCGACATCTTAGATTTTCGAAAATATTAGTAAGTAAGTCCGGAAGGAGACGCGGACGTGTGAGCTACCATGGCTGGATGACCTGAGGAAGTACGGGACGGGCGAATCTCGCGGGAACTGAACCAGGGAGCTTCTCGGTCAATTTGCTAATCCTAAGGGCTGATGTAGCCCAGTCGATCAACGGTCTCGGACGCGTTACCACGGTCGTGAGCGCATGTATCGGATACCGTCCACAGAGACTCCCGTCGTTACCTTTTTTTACTACCATTAGGAAGTACATGGAGGTAGAGGTTGAGAAAGCGAGAACGAACGTCGCACGAGACTTGAGCTTGACAAAGACTCGGAAGAGACTTTATAGGAGGGTTACCGGATGACTATGCTGCCTAACTAAAATATCACACCATTGTTTCTATAAAATTGGTATACATTCCACGTTGTTCTCACATCAGAAAAATATGTTTGCCAGCATCATATATTATATATTTTTTGAAATAGTGGAAATTTTACTATATTGTATCTTAATTAATTGAGCTTGTCGTACCCACGTCTTATTTATTTCTCTACTCATATAATACTATTTGAAAGCATCATTGAATGTTTAGTTAATTATTGTATAGAATTATGTTTCGCATTTGTAGAGTTATGTTTTACGATCAAAAATTAATAAATTCATTTTACCAAATTTTTCTTAGATTATAATCAATAAAAAAAATTTTTATTTATAAGATATATTTTCTTTTAGGAAAATGGATAGTTTTACATATTTATATAAAAATTTGTGTTCTTCTGAAACTATTTATTCACAAAAAAACCGGTTTTTTTGTAAAATTTATGAAGCTACAAAGGAATTCATTGGACTTTCAACTATTTTAAATATATTTGAAAAATTACATTTTGATGAAGAACGTATGAGGAATCTGCTTACAAATAAAAATATTAATTCTATTATTAAAAAATTTTTAAATAATGTTTCAACAATCTCTGAAAAGAAGAATGCATTGAGTTCCAAAAGAAATAGGCTACTCTGTGTAATGTCAAGAAAAAATGAAAACTTTTCCGTTATTATTCAACAGCTCAACGAAGCAGTACTCAGTGCTCCAGAACTAGGTAAAGGAATTATAATATATATATATATATATATATTGTGATGTGGTAAAAAAAAAACAAAACAAAATTTTGCCTTCTCGCCTTTCTTCTACTCGTTCGCCTCTTCTCTCTCGGCTGCATCGCTCTACTCTATGTTCACCCTCTATTGCGCTGCATCTTTCTCTAGGTCCTCACTGCCTCCATCGTCACTTTTTTTTCTTTCACAACACTATACTTCACGCCTTATATATTTTAGTTCTCTTTCTATAAGTATGCCTTCCCTTCTTTCCTTTCCTCGTTCCTTTCATGCTCTCTTCTTCTTTCCAATTCTTTTTCGCTCTTTCTCTCTCGTTCGCTTTCTTCCTTTATTTCTTCCATTTTCTTTCTCTACCTTTCCTTTCATCCTCTCGTCTTCAATCTCTGGTTTCTTTGTCTATCTTCGTTTCTCTCTCTCGTCTTCAATCTGGCAGTGAGTCGAGATTGGTTTACGGTCAAATATGTGTGATATGAGATATAAATTTCTATAAATTAAATAATTATAAAGTGAATAGTTGAAAAAAATCAGAGATGATAATCAAAAATTAAAATTCGAAATGTTGAAGTTACGGGAACCATTCCTCCTGCATGGCAATCCACTGCATTCCACAGCCTTAAACTATCATAATATTAATAATTTAATGATTTCTTTTCAACATCAACAAAACACATATTCCAACTTCACGATGCACGCGATCGAAACGGCTTGCATTATAAATCGTTATGTTGAGCGAGTCGGGATGACGGTCGCAAAAATCGTATGCAGCGACGTAAATCTAGGCGAAAGATCGAGGAAACAAATTCCTAAAAATTGAAAAATTTCATTACAATTGGTGAGAGGCCCCTGTCTAAGTACGACCCTACTAAAATGTAAATGTCAACAATCACTCAGATTGTTCGTCCGCATCTCTACACCATTTCTATGATTCAGGAAAAACAAATAAATTTAGTAATTTAATAATCAACGAACCTTTCGTATTTATCGACCTGGTAATCCCAAAATATAAGCAAAAATTTTAAAACTTACAAAAATTAGCATGCGCATTAAGTAGCGATCAGTTCATAAATTTTACAAATTAGAGCAACGTGGATATGTGTACAAATTATCATGACATAAATCAATAAGATCAATAATCATCCTTTCGCTATAATAATTTAAAATAATTCCTGGAAGCTTATGTGTAGCATCAACATGATTTATCGTATCCAGCTTGCCGGACTAACACATATAAGTATGCAAAAAGTATATAGACAAGCGTTCATTGGCGAATAACTTTGTAAAATTATCCGGTATTACTTCAAAGGGGATTAGCACTACATCAATATAAATTCACTAACTGATATGCAATACATGACTTCTGATCAATTTATTTTAATAGGTAATTTATAATAGGTGTTATTTTACAATTTAAATGAAGTATAATAAATGTATAAAAATATAATAGTTTAAAATTTAAATTCAAAAGATTAGACCAGTACTCAATCTAAATCAAATAAGAATGTATTTTTTTTATATGTTATTGATATTGTTTAATCTTTCCGTCGCACATACTTTAGGAACAATACCTTTGGTACAAAGTGATACAATACAACTTTGATACAAAGTGTAAGCATACTCCCCTTTTTTTTGAAGGACTGAGTTTTTCTATTTATGCTAATTTTATCCTTAAATGTTTTATCAGACTCCAAACCTATTTTATTTTACTTGCAAACTATCATTCTCATATATTCACTTAAGAAAGCTATAAAGTTCGTAGATTATTTATTTGCTTATCATTAAAATTTTAAGCAAAAAAAAATTTTATATTTTTATACATAAAGTTTTTTTTAAAATTCAATATTTCATTTATTTCAAATTTTAATTAAATAATAAAATAGTTTACTTAGCAATGGCTGCTTTGAAAAAAATAATTTTACCATTTGATTATAAGTGAATTGAAATAAATCTTCACTTGAAATTTTAAATCGAATTACATTACCTAATAACTCATTATAAAATGCCCAATGACAACTAAATACTTATATACATACGTTCATAACATTTTCAGATGCTTTTTAACTTGTTCAGAAACTCAATACAGGTATATTACTTTCATTATGCTTTAACACATTTATCGCCATCCCCATTCTCTTTACAAACTGGGAAATGTTTCTCTGAAACGTTATAGATATTTATGGATCTCGGAGACCGGTCCCCGGGTATGTAGGACTCACCTGTGAAGGGCATACCCACTAAAAAACTACCTCCTCAGTGCATTCTCTTCTACTGCTTCCCACAGCTCTGAAAAGAGCTACGAGTCGGGATCGATAGGCGTGCATCAGGAGACCTCCTCACGATGGCGTAAGTGCAGCCCAGGAACCGTCTATGAGGACATTACTTCTGGGCTGCGCCATCCTATTTGCCCTTGCGGGCTTACACGCCTTCTTCAATTCTTCTTTTGTGGTCCAGGATGGCTTTGCAGAAATTGCAAATCCTGGACGACTTCTCATGACTCTCTAGCATCAGCCGAATGATATTATCAGGCCCACATGGTCCTATGTCTCTCCAGAGGCACTCCCTTTCAAGGCGAAACACCTCGCACTGAAAGAATGAGTGAAGTGCATCGTCTCGGGGAGCGCAACTGTGGGCACAGCTCGGATCCGGTACTTTCCCCATCTTGTGGAGATAGGATCGAAACCGACCGTGCCCCGATAAGAGCTGTGTGAGGTGGTAATTAACCTCTCCGTGCGACCTCTGGAGCCAGGCTTTAACTGATTGATCAGACGAGCCGTCCATCGGCCACGCGGATCCCTCTCCCAGCGCTTCTGCCATTCGGTTATCGTGACAGCTCTGGCCCGTGCAGCTGCCTCTATTCTGCCGAGAATATTCTTATTCTGGTGGACAAATTTCTTTTCTTGTGCCTGGAGATCAATGGGGGTAACACATGCGATTACCAGCACCGCCGACTCGGAGACCGTACGGTAGGAGCTCACGATGCGTAATGCCCCTCTACGCTGCACTGCCGCCATTCTTTTTCTATATTTTTGGGCCATCAGTGCATCGGCCCATACCTCCGCGCCGTATAGCATGATGGATTCAGCTGTCCTTATGAGCAGACG
>JACCIC010000089.1:0-105000 GCA_018907035.1 Sycobia sp. Sy_11
CAGATGAGTTAGAATTAGAATTTCTAGAATTAGAATTTTAAATACATTCAAAATTTCATAAAGATCGGTTTAATAGTTTTTTAGTTTTCACGACCACGGTACTTGAAAACGCTGTTTTGAGTAAAACGCGTTTAAAGTTTTTGGTAGTGAAAAATCATAGAAAAAATTATCTTGCGCTCAATCAGCGATGCCTAGGCCATACAATATGCTTTCAACTTATTCCAGGCGAGTATTTTCATCTAATTTAGCCTGCTTTTTTGAGTTCTGCTCTCCTTAGAAGCCTCAGTTGAGCAGCGGTTCTCTCGAACGATGCGCTGTTGGTCGCGCATATTGGCGAACTGCATGGCGGTTAGGCCGATTTTCAGGCCCATCATTTCCATGATTTTCAAAAGTGGGCTGAATCCTTCATTAAAATGCAGGCAGCAGTGAGGCATGCAATTTTAACGATTTATTGTTTGCCATTATAGATATGCTTTGGTGTCATAGCCCAAACTGTTGAGTCGAAACACTCATTGTTATTTTGAGTGTTTCTGCTCAAACATCTCTCCTGCAATTCCGTTCTTGTTAGATCTTCGTAGATCGGTTTCAGCACCTCTTATATGGCACTAGCAAGAGCAGGACGATGTTTATAATTTTTTAAAGCGTTGTTTGCTTCGGCATTCTTATACTTGCACCAGTTGTTTGAACAGTACGTATGCTGTGGTTTGGAGTCTGTTGAGATTTTGTGATAATAGCCGGCCCAGATCTCGTTTCGCATGCCTTCTACTGAATTTGAATTCCTTCAATTGCAAGAATGTAGTTTTTAGATAACTCCTTCATGAATTTGATACTTAGATCAGCAGTCTTCACTTTTGGTTTCTTCACAACTTTGGTTGTGAAGAAAAAGTATAGTTAGGCTACCTGAATCTTTCTAAAATTTTGTGCTAACATTTTTGAATATATATACTTTCGACAAATGTAAAAAAAAAAACATTTTTTTCAAAGTTGTAAAGTAGAATACTGCATTAATAGAATCAATAACCTCTAAATCAATTATTTCATTATCATCAAAGATATTTCTGTCAACTTTATCATTTGTATTTTCATCAGTATTATCATGTATATCTATTTGCCTCTTTCTTCCTGAAAAATTTAGATCGTTCTCTGGCCACATCCACTCTGGCCTCGGTTGCTCTAGCATCTGTCTTTCTCTTTAAGTCTTCTAATACGCGTCTCAATTCTTCGCGTGTAATCGGCTCTTTGCCTGATGACTCAGGTATGTTCAGCCTGAGCGTCTTGATCCCTTCGAGCCATTCTCTCACGAGTACCTCTTTCTCGCTCTCAGACAACATGTTACCAACTTGGATAATCTTTTCATCTGAAAAATAGATTTACACGCTAGACGTGTCCGGACTAGAAAGTGAAATATACACTTTATTGACACTGGGGATGTGGTATCGGCGCTTCTCACCCCAGATTCTTTTAACAGCATCCGCAATAGTCGGATGAGTCCGTTCCTCTAAACCTGTCAAAAAATCCAATAAATATTAGTACATTTAATTGCATCCGCTCTACGCGTCGGTGGCTGACTTTTCGACTACCAATGCTCTCAATTGCATGGAGCCGCGCAGTAGCTTACTAGATCGAGGTGGAATCAGTGTGGAAGCGCGCGCGACCACGGTATAATCGCATAAAATACTAAATCAATACTGCTCGCGCTGCACTAACTTTAACCGCACTACTCATACTTTTACATCAGTTTTTACACGCATTTCAATCTCGTTTATCTAAATTCTAAAGTTCTAATCATAAAGTTTCATACATAAAATTATCGATATTAATCGCGGTAAATTCAACAGGAGTCTGACATATGTAAAGCCAGTACTTAGCACTAGGCGCATGCCGGATCATCCAAGCTAGAATTCGTTCGGGGATTTTAGTACGAACGATCACGATTCATCTCAGATCAAGCTGCTGAGCCTTCGCACTTACTCGCGTGCGCGGAGCTCTCTCCCCCTTCCCCTATCTACGGGAGCGGCCCACTCTCTCGCCGCTCCCTCTTATTGGCGCGCGCCCCACTTAACGCGACGCGCACGCGCTGTTCATTTCTCTCCCTCGACTTCGTACGATGGCGGATGGATCTCTTAATATGTAGGTCGGGGGCCGCGACGCGCGCTTCTTCCTCTCACTCGCTCGGTCGGACCTCTCTCCTCTCTCTCCTCTCTCCTCTCTCTCGGACGCGCCCCCCACTCTTCCACCGCGCGTTCTCTCTTTGCACCACGCCTTGGTTTTATCTCTCACTTTGTCGCGCCCCACTCTAGCGCCGTGCCTCTCTCTCGCGCATGTATAGGACAGAATCCGTTATCCGTCTCTGCTTCGTGTTTTTTCACGCGGGACTTTCTACCGCGCACGTGTTCATATTCTTTAAATTATCACCCTTCTTTTAACAGTTTTATTTTTGTTGCTCGCTTTCTCTTCCGTTACCACGAATTGTTTTTCGAATTTGGTTTCAACTGATTTTATTATCTTAGAATTTTACCGCGCCACCCTTCTATTTCGCATGATTATTTTTAACGTAGAAATTTACGTTTTTCCGCGGTTTTACATAATTTTCTATCTCAAATATCGCGCTTTTATTTTTACGATTTTCATATCTTTATCTAGCTTTTACATTTCAAGTTTATATTTTCTCTAATTTAATTCTTCCTTCTTTCACTTAATTTCTCTATTATACTTCTATTTTTCTTCTAACTAAATTCTACTTTTCTCTGTTTTTAGATCATTACTTTAATCATTTTCCAGTCTAATTTTATTTCATGTGACTTCTAATTTCTTTACTTTCAAACCTAATTTCATTTTATTAAACTTCTAAATTATTCATATTCAATTCTAGCTTTTATATCATAAGACTTCTAATTCTTTCGCATATAACTCTAATTTTATCTTAATCAATCTAGTTACAACTCTTTACTTCTACATTCAAATTTTACTCTGTCACATGCATTAAACATAATTAATTTTATATATTGATTCTTTCTTTTACTTACCTCTCTTTTTGGGTGGTAGACCCTTGGTTCATCTCGTCTGATTTATATTAAAACAATATAAATATTTAATCTCAAATGAGCCTTCGTTCTACTTATCTCTTTGTATCTCTACGAGATATTGTAAACTTAATTTCAAAACTTATTACTGGATATATTCGCCAAATAAACGCAAACAGGCCTTTTCGCGCACTGAATTTACGTTTATGCACTCTGCACTTTTCTCAACTAAAGCTAGCATGAAAAGCTTCTGAATCGCGACTCCCAGAACAAAGGGTCGCGGACACGTGCTCTCTCAAAAACTAATTTTCTAAACTCTTTATAAAATCTAATAATGCTAATATATTATCTAGGCGGAGAGGAAGCTGCGAGGCCCAATAACCTGATGGAATAGGTGAAGGATTAGTAATAAAAGCAGAGATACTAATTAGCAATTCAACACGTCTTTATTAATATACATCTAACCTGATCAACTAGTCTAAAGAGAATGAAAAGCTGCGAGGCTGCGTGAAGCGGCCGAGTGGCACATTCGCACACACACGCACATGCACACATCATGTGCTTAGGCAGCACGGAGGGCGCTGCGCATAGCGCCTCTATATTACAAAAATAATAGATTTTGATGGTTTCACGATTAATTTTTTACAAGTTTTTTTTCATAGTTCGTGCTTGATGTAAGATCGTTGCGATGTAACTGTCGCGGAGATTTCTTAATAATGCAACCTTGCTCTATGGCTGCTGCAATCGTGCGGAAATTTAAATGCGTACTCGCAGCAAGCTTGCTGCGATAAAAATTGCAATGTGAGTACCACAACGGCGATAGTGGATGCACTTCCGAAAAACGACCATAACGGATTCGTCGATTTTTTTTTGGTTGCTTTTGACTTGAAAATTTAATTTTCATGTCAAAAACTATAAATACATAGTCTTTCGAACATATATCAGGAAATAGTAAAATTTACAAAAAAAATTTTTTAAAAACGTTGTTCATCTGATTAAAATACAATTTTTTATTCTATTGAATTCGTCTTTACTAACAGTATTTCTTTAATACTAACAGAAAATTGTATACGAAGGTACCTGTGTTGAGCATATGCGAGGAACTGTTTAAGGGATCCCGAGATAGAATTGTTGAACTTTTGTCCAGAAATATTGTTTGCACTAAAAAAGGATAGAACAAAAAATATATACTTTAAAAAACTCTAGGATTTTGGTTTTCAATATGTTGCAACTTTTTTGTTGTCTAAGAGAAATTCAAGAATCTATGACCTTTATAGAATCTTCGAGGATTTAGGAATAAATATTCACTTTCCGTCTAAAGCTATCACGATATTCGTAATGAGCTTCCTAAAAATCATAAATATTGAGATAAATAGGGCGAGAGGACTATCTCGCGATTAACTGAAGAAAGCCACACCACTTACAATGTTTTAGGGGACCCTGAGGTAGGATTCTTGACTTTTCTTGTAGAAATATCATAGGTAAAATTATCTATAGGAACTATATTTTTATACATACAGTATTTTTTACACATACATTAAGTGACTATTTGATAAGTCGATTACGTTACTAAATTGTCACCGAATTAAAAAAATACAACTAAAATAAAACTATTATTAAAACGGGTCGCATTGACATTATTTGAATATTTAGAATTTGAATGCTATTCATTTATTCTAACAAATCTAACAGATTTCATTCTAACAAATAAAATTTACTTTTCAAGGGCAATTTTTTCAAAGTAGATTTTTTAACAGTATTGTAATTCGGAGAAAACTTGTAATTGTAAATTGTAATTTTACATTGTAGCTTATGAACCAAAATCTAATTACATAGTTTTAAGGTTTTTCCATATTTATAAAACAATACGCGATTAAAGATTATTTATTAGGACCACTTTAATTAAAACAATAGTTGGCTCACGTACAAACAACGTAGAAAAAATCATTTGAAATTTACCTTAAATTATAATTTTCAACCTTGGAATTTTTTAATAGTATAATAGATACGAATTAATAAATATTTTTTTATTGGTCTTACAGTTCAATCAATTCAATCCAAAATAAAATAAAAATAAAAATAAAAATAAAAAATAAATAATAATAAAAAAAAAAATCAAAAAAAAA
This sequence comes from Sycobia sp. Sy_11, assembly GCA_018907035.1. Taxonomy (NCBI): domain Eukaryota; kingdom Metazoa; phylum Arthropoda; class Insecta; order Hymenoptera; family Epichrysomallidae; genus Sycobia; species Sycobia sp. Sy_11. The sequence continues at coordinate 5,150 of JACCIC010000089.1, forward strand.
AAAATAAATAAAAAAATAAAAATAATAATAAAAATTAAAAATAAAATTAAAATAAAAATAATAATAAAAATTAAAAATAAAATTAAATTAAAAATTAAATTAAAATTATAATGACAGTCAGACTGTCCTTGTTTACATTCACCCCCGTAGACTAATCTGAAAATAAAATATTAGCTGAAAAAATTCTTGTTAGTAAAGTGCAGTCTGACTGTCGCCAACACACTTTCCTAATTGAAGACTTGTCCAACGTGTCGAGCTCGCTACGGCTCCTCATCAGGGATTAATCTAAACCTTATATTCTAATCTATATATACCCATCCCCACCACCAAATTTAGTAAATTAAATATAAATTCCCCCTCTACACAAATTGTCCAAAACCAATCAATTTAATAAGGAATGATAAACACTGTCCAATCTACCAGACTCTAACATTAAATTCACATTATTTCGATTCCTGGAAATGTGAATACTTTCAAGACTCTCCCTTTTATACTTATTATTAATACCATGTTCCAAAATATCCACATTCACAAAATCAAAAGAATGTAAAAACTTCAAACAATGCTCTTTTAAAACCAGAAGTAATATGTGAGCTACGTAAACTATATTTATGCTCATAAATTCTCATTTTAAATATCTACCTGTTTGTCCAATATAGTATTTATCACAATATATATTTATCACAATCCGTGCAATTAATCTTGTAAAAAACTCCTGATTTTAAGCATAAATCATCCTTATCTTTGCAATTATTAAACAATCTACTCAAATTATTGCTATTTTTAAAGAAAATTTGAATGTTATATTTCCGAAAATTTCTTTTTATTCTTTCAGATAATCCTCGAACATATGGTAAGACAATAATTTTGCCTCCGTTAATATCAATTCCTGCACTATGTCTATTTTCGGTATTATAAATGTCAAACAATCTCTCAGCAATTAATCTATTAATAAATTGAATTGGATAGTCATTATTAATGAAAGTCTCTCTTACTATCTGTAAATTATTTTGTCTAAAATGTTTATGTGACAATTTTATTGCTCTGTCAATGACACCTTTCAATGCTCCAATTTTGTTTCCGAATTGGTGGTGTGAATTAAAATCCAAAAAACCTACGTGACCAAGTAGGCTTTCTGTACCAATTAAGTTTACCTTATTATTACTACATCTAATTACATTAATGTCCAGAAAACTTAACTGACTATTAACTTCAACCTCCCTTGTAAATTTAATTCTGTCATGTACAGAATTGAAAACATCCACCATTTCATCCACAAAAACTTCCCGAACAATTGTAAAGATATCATCAACATATCTCTTAAATATCATTGGTTCAAAAAGCAATTTTGACAAGGCTATACTTTCCAACTTTTCCATAACTAAATTAGCTATAACCGGTGACAAAGGCGACCCCATTGGACATCCGTATTTTTGTTCATAAAATTTATTATCAAATGAAAAAATTGTGTTATTAAAAACCAAATTAATTGCTTTAATAAATTCATTCATTGTCAATTTTGTATGCAAATTAATTTCATTCCACTTTTCCTGTATAATATCATTTAACAACTCTAAAAGTACATTTGTAAACAAAGATACTACATCCAATGAAATCATCTTGTAGTTTTTCGGAATAACAATATCTTTCATTTCATTGAAAAAACACCAACTATCCTTAATGTAAGAACTAGTTCTTCCAACTATCTTAACCAATATATTAGACAAAAATCTAGCAATATTATAAGTTGGGAAACCTATGGAAGATATTATTCTAAATGTCAGATTTTCTTTATGAATCTTGGAAAGCCCATAACATTTTGCTACAGTTCCATTTTCACATTTTAAATACTTATATGTAGTATCATTTATATATTCATTTCTTTTTCAATTATTTAATAACTCTTTCAAATTATTTTGTAGCTTAATGATATGTGGATTTCCAATCTTCAAATAAGTACTATCATCATTTAATATATTATTTATACAATTTATGTAATCAGTTTTATTGGAAGCTACAGTTACATTACCTTTGTCGGTCTTTTGGAAGATTATATTAGGGTTATTTTTCAAAAAATTCTTCACGGTAATTAAATCATGTATAAAATTACTATTTAAAAAATTATCAAATTTATTTTCTCTTTTAAAATTACTAATGACATTAATTAAAGATGCCCTACATTCCTTTTTCACTTCATCATTTAAACCCAAAAGATTACTTTCAACCTCCGCGATGATTTCTTTGATCGGGAGATTATTTTTACAATATAATATTCCATGTTTGGCACCTTTAGACATGATGTTTATTACTTCTTTGGTATCTCCTTGTCAGTTAGATTCTTAAACCAATTTTTATTGTTTGCATTGTTAATTTGATAGCTTTGAAATTGTTTTTTATTTCTTAAACATTCAAATTTCCTTTTTAATGTTTGTCTATTAATATATTTTGTCTTAATAAAATGTTTGCTTTGATCAAGAAAAAATTCATGTAATTCATTTCTTTCTATATTTTGATATAAATAATGTTTAATCTTTAATAAATATCTATTTAAGGAATGAATCTGAATATGTAAATCTCTAATTTCTAAATTAAGTAATTTATTTTTGAAAAAGAAAATATTCTTCTTTAGATCATAACAAACATTATTACTATAAACCTGCAATAGATACGAAGTTGAAATTTTGCAAAATTAATTTCTTCAAAAAATTAAAAAAGAATTTGTATTTAATTCGTTATTTGTAGTTAATTCGACTATAATTTTATATAAACATGATTTTATCTGATACCATAATATACATTGTACTAAACACTGTATAACACATACATATTTAAAACGAACGAATATTTTGTAATTTTGAAACAATAGTGTACTTGAAATAAACAATTAGGTTTATTTAAAGAGAAAAAAATATTTGTTACGTTACAAATACATAAACAATCCTAGTTTACATTAATTAATTATCTAACAACATTTATTACATTTTTATAATATAGATTATACTTGTTTGCTACTTACATTATCACATCGTGCAATTTTCGAAAGAATCTTATTTACACTTTACTACACACTGGAAAAAAGTCTAAGTGCAAATAGTCAATTTTGTAAAAGCAGCGGCAGATCCAGGGAACGATTTCCTTCTCCCCCTCAAAGCTCCAAGAATGTAAACTTCGAAAAAAAATTTTCAAATTGTCACACAGTATTTAGCGTACGAAATACGAAACGCAAATCCCGCACTGTATAATCAAATTTTTTTTTCTTTCCTTCTTCACCAATATTGTCCAACTGCACTAATTTAACTCAACGAAGGGGAATTCTTCCCGAGTCTGGAGTCGCAGGATTAACTCCGAAATTGAGTGGAACTTTATTACATTCCACCAAAACCTTATTCAAGTAATTTTATTTAATTTAGTCACCACTACTCTATATGTGCTTTAATAAAATTTTAATTTAAATAATAATAAAAAAAAACTTACCGTTCTGCCATTCGATATAATTAATAATATGATAATGATTAATACTTATATCACCTCAATAAATATAGACTGATAGTCTTGACCTTAATTTTCATAATAATTATTATTTTCATGAATATATTTCTATATCTCCATTTGATCTTGTTCCTTATATTTATTTCCACTTTATTTCCTCAATCTTATTTTCCAAATCTTACTTCCTCACTTCTGAATTTTTCTTTCTCTCTCTCTCTTTCTTTCTTTCTTCCACACTACTACTAGAATTTAACTTTTCTTTTATACAATAATTTCCTATTAATCCCCACTCACCACCGTTATTTAAATAACACCCCACAACTTGAAAATTCTCAAAAAGAAAAACTAAGAGAGAACCTCACGAAAGAAAGAACTTTAATTTCTTCTAATCTCTACAAGAGTCAGAAATCAACTGCTCTCTCCACAAAAATTAACATCCCCTCTTACTTCAAATACCGCCAATTTATTATTTCTTGGCGGGCACCAATTACCTTATTAAATTTATTAAACACTCTAATTTATTAATTTATCAAACAGGTATTAGTTCCCACCTTTACTACTTAAGTCTTAATCCGGTTCCGCTTCCTTCCTATAACTCCTGATTGGAGCAATTAATCTGCCCTTTGCATATGCCTGAAATGCATATTCTATGCATTCGTAACATTCCGGTAGTCCTTTTTCTGTTCCGCTCTCCACCTCGCCGCCTACATTAGCGAGCACTACGGCGCAACTCGCACATTATATGTGATTAGTATGTGTGTCGTTTCATTGTGCATCTCTAGTATATCATCGGAAAGAAGTCTTGCACCTAACAACAACACTTCATATGAGGGTTAACTTCAAATTGATTTGATAACTCAATTTGTTTATTATATTTCTAATAAAGTCATTTTATTTAAGTGTGTTTAATTTAATCATCTTTCTTTCTTTTCAGATTATTTAATAAGTTAAGTGACGCATTCCATACATCACAAAATGTGCAAAAAAAAATATTTATCAACCTTTCATAATAAAAGTTTTTTAAACAATAACAATAATTTAAGGAAAGTTTCCAGTTCAAATTGTAAATATACATTTTCTATTTTGCTTACTTATAATTTATTCCATCAAATTTTGGTAACATACATATAAAGTTATATAGTATAAAAAATTCGGCGAATGAAGTGTGCAAATTCCACATGCGAGCAATACTACTTTTTATTCTTGAACATTCCTTTATTATTATTTTATAAAAGTTACTTTTCATCATACATTCTTTTGATTTCCGAAAGAATCCATGTACGGTTTATAAAAAGTCGTACATTCAAACTTGATTTCCTCAAAAATTTGCACGTAGAATTATTAAAAAAAACTATACCATCGGACTTATTATACTTTAATTAATAAGTAAAGGCTAATAGTATATGTATAATTTCTGTCAAATAACCCTTCTAAAAGCATACAGGCATCCATCGACAATGCTCTATCAATTTATGGAACCCTTGCCTGCAAGAACTGGCTCAGCGCTCGAAAACACATAAAACTATTATTTTCAAGCGTTGAGCAAATTCTTGCATGTTGCATGCAGGAGTTATATTAATTTCACCATTATGCAGTAGGCGACGACGTATTTTTTTGGCGCCCATGATTCAATTTATGTGATCAAGTACGAGCATTGATTAGCTCTGAAATACTTGTTTAGTAATTGTCAGTATCATATTTTATTCGATTAATATTGAAATTGCATAATTCTTTAAGTTTCTTGAAATTTGATAAAATTGCAAATTTAAATACGATTGTCTATATTAGTGGCTCTTATTGTTTTCTGTAAGTAGATTGAAAAGACTAAAATTTTATGTAGTCGTCTTCACAAACGTAAATCATACGGTTTTGCCATATTTTTATTTTATTTCTGGTATTATTTCTTGCACCAAATAATTTTGTAAACTCGCTGATCAAAATTTTAAATATGTTATCACAATGAATTAATAATACTCAAAGTAATGTTTAAAAATATTTTAGCAGCATTGCTCCTAAAAAGCCACGACTAGATGAGTCAAGAGAAATTGATGTAAGTAACGCAGAAAAATGTATGATCAAAGAAAATATTTCTATCTTAAATGGTGAACCAAATGAAGATACTATTAATATTATAAATATAATATTTTAATAAAAAAATTTCATCTTAAATCACTGGACTTCACCTAAAGAATATAGTTTTCCATACTCCATACATAAACAAGGAAAGCCAGTAAAGAGGTATGCTAGTAAAAAGTGTTGAGAATCTTACGACTGGCTGGTTTTCTTTGATGTAAGAAAAGGTTAATTTTGTAAATATTGCGCTCTTTTTGTAAAAGAAAACCTGAGGGGTTATCGTCAAAATGTTCCTTTATATAAATTAGTTACGCAACCTTTAACATCCTTTGCTAAGCTTTTAAGTAAAGATGATATATTTCTGAGGCTTGCAAACAACGATTACCACAAATTTGCTGTCATAGCAACTAAATTATTTTTGACAACTAAAGAAGATCCTGAAATAAATATAATAAATCAGCTTGTTAATCACAGACTGCAAAAAATAAATGAAAATCGCCCACGTGTAAATACCTATTATTGATAACATAATCTTTTCTGGGCATCAAAATATTCCATTTCGAGGACATCGTGATGCCGGCCAATCAATCTCGATAGTACTATAAACCAAGATAATTTTAGAGAATTGTTAAAATTATGTATTAGAAGTGGAAATGTTCAACTGGGCAATCATTTAGAGCATTCGTCTTCACGGGCTATATATAATAGTAAAACTACTCAGAACACTCTAATTAACTGTTGCGGTAATGAAATTTTATCTGTTATTATGAATCGTGTACAAATGGTAAAATGTTATAAAATTATAGTCGATGGAACAAAAGATATTTCACATATTTCTCAAATGACTTTAGTCTTAAGATATGTGTACGAGAATACAATTCATGAAGATTTTATCAAATTCCTAGATCTGCATGAAAAATTGACGATTTATTTATTGAAATCACTGAGGAAGAGGTTAGATTAACAGATGATAATATAGTAAGAAACGTGCTTCTATCTTTAAAAGAATTAAATTTGGATCTTAAAGACTGCATAGGTATAATAGATGGATGTTTCATTATGACTTTTCAATCAGGAGGTCCTGTAACTGAAATAAAGAAAGAAGCCGTTAATGCTGTTTCTTCTCCGTGTCAGAGCCATATTCTAAATCTATCTACAGTAAAATCTTCATTGGTTTAGTCAATTGGGAATACAATAGGTAGAATAAAAGTAACAATAGAATTCTTTACTGCATCATCTAAACAATTTTGCTTTCTTAAAAAAATAATAAGCCGTTCCCTGTGTAGACTTTGCGAAACGCCATGGATCAAAGGGCATGATAGAGTTTTATATTTGTGACGTCTGGGCATATTCACCCTTTCCTCCACATTAGTTTCATACGAAGTACATACGTATACTTTTATATCATACACCTGTACCTTCGTTGTACCTTCGCTTGTTTTGAGCCTGGAGTTTCCTCCACTAGCTCGTGAATATTTTGTCAAATAATTGAACTAAAATAACAGATATATTTGTATAATTTCGATGCTCGGTTAGGTAGTCACTTTCCGGATAAAATGGAAACACAGAGAGAGGAGAGAGAGAGAGAGAGAGAGAGAGAGAGATGCTGATGCTTCGTCCCCTGCTTGACTGATTCCGGGAGACTCCTCCTCGACTGACTGCCTTGAGACTGCCCGAGACTGCCTGATTTTGTGGAAAATTCAAGGCTTTATATACCCGATTTTTCTATCGCTATCAGAAATCCCTCTCTCAGCTTCTCAATTTGATAGCCTTTTTTATTACATTGTTGATATTTCTTATATTAAGTCTTAATAATAATATAATTTTATAATATTTATTAGAAAAGTTTATTATAATATTTATAACAATTGCTTATTTTATTATGAACGCAGTTTAGTTGTTAAAAGTAGATGTTTTCTTGAAAATTAAACATTTAAAAATGTAAACTAACGCACCGCCAATGCACACATTGCGGTACCTAAAAGGCATTGGTCGGAAATGATGGTATGAAATTTGGTGATTTTAGTTTAGACTTATTTTCTTGATTTTACTTTATTCTACAAAAACTTACATTATTATTATCGATATTTAAAATTAAATATAATGAATCTAAAGGAGCATGAACAAACTAATAATACTAATGATGAAGTTAAATGTGAATACTAATAGGAATAATCAGTGAACCTAAAACAACTATAATAAATAAATAATAATAAAATTTCTTTTTGTGTGAATCAATACAAGTAATCTTGTAGTTGCAAGTGTAAATAACTGCAAAAATAAAATAAGTGAAGTTAATCAGTTTATAATAGTACCAATAGATAAGAAATTAATGAAACAAAGGGAAAACTAAACCTATTAAAACAAGAACAATAAATCCAGAAAGTTGTAGATAAAATAATAACATTGGAAAGTAAGCTACCAATAGATTGTAAGAAATACAAAGGAAATAGTGATTGTCGAGGAGAACGAACATAATGAAAAATTTACTAGTATCTGAATACAATTATGGAAAGGTTGAGAGTGTTATGAACATATGCTGTAGATATTTAGGACTCATAAAAAAAACGAAAGTGAAATGATGCAGTTTAAATTTCTCTAATCGCTCCAAAATAAATTCCAAGGGAAAAGAAAGAGAAAGCTAGGCCAATACAATTATCATCCAGTCGATGGTTAAAGTAGAGGATGCAAAGGAAGAAGAGATTTTTAGTCGTATAAATTTATATATTACATAATAAAAAGAAAAATAGAAGAAAGGTTAGATTTAATAGTAGGATAGTATGTAAGACATTCTCTGATTTTGTGTGTAAAATATTTTAGTATGTAAGTTAGTAGGTAAAATATTCTGGTATATAAGATTGCAAACTGCTAAAGAATTGCAGTAAAGAAAAGAAAATTTAAATGGATCCTGCCTTATTTATACGTAGCCATAAGTTATCCAAGAGTCAAGTATGAACTCGAATCATTGAATTGCTAGTACCAAAGATGAACTGAGATTGCCAGAGACATAGGCGACATTGGTTCCGTGACAGCGCCAGATTTTGCGGCAGAATCACGAACCCACATTACCCATCCACGCACCCACACGCGCGCACGCACGCACGGAGAGAGAGAGAGAGAGAGACTTACACGTATTTATTTCAATAATCACACGCGCACGCGTCAAAATGAGATGGAAATTTAAATATCAAAATATATATATATAACAGCAATACGTGTAGCAACGTGTGTGTGTGTGTGTGTGTGTGTGAGTGAGCGGAGGGACAGGTCAAAAAGAGTGAGAGAGAGAGAGAGAGAGAGAGGGAAGGTGAGGTATTGGGTAAACGTGCCCACATGTTCTAAGCAGGTCCCATTAGTATCGGGTAATCCAATCCCTGTTAATCCTCTTGGTGTTTTCTCCAGTTTTTTTTTTCTCTCTCTCTCTCTCTCCCTCTCTCTCTCTCTCTCTCTCTCTCTGTCACCTTCTCTTATATAAAATTGGTATATGTCAAATATGATTATACATATAGCATGCTTCAAAAATATGAAAAGCAATCAAATAATTTTTGAAAATCGTTTTGAAAAAAGTTTAGTCTACAATTAGCATATATTTCTAGAGCTATTCAATTTATAAATACAAATACATTGCTGATAATAGTCATTATTATTATCTCAATGTTAAGATAATTTTATCAAAGCAATTTTGTTGCAATATAATTGTTTTTGTTAAGCAGAAAAAAATTACGAATTAAATATAATACATTAAATATGTTAAGTATGACAGAAGACAAAACAAACTAATCCGTTCAAAATATATAAAAATACAATTCTAGCAATTAGACCTTCTAATATACATTTTTTAGTTCTAAATATTTGCAAGATAGAAGATATTTAATTATACACTTCAGACAAAGAACGCGTTTAATTAATTCTGTTTCTGTTCAGGTTTTCTTATGTTCTTAAGCATAATAAGCATTATTCCAGACATCTAATTTCTTTTTATAATTTTCAATTAATAATGAAATTAATCGATTGGTACATTTATTTTCTCTGCATATTTTCTTTAATGTAAAATTTAATCCATTTAAATACATACTTTTTAAATTAAACAAATGGTTTATACATATACCATTAGTAGACCATTTATTGCAAGTAAAAAATTTATATATTTAAAATACTGTCATGTTTATTTAAATACAGTAAATATTTTTGATGTATGAAAAATAAAAATTTGTTTTAAGATATTCGGTTCTTAATTTGAAAAAATTTATTTGCTTTAAAGAAATATTTAAAAAAAATATATTTTTAATTTTGTATAATTTAAACAAAATATAAAATTGAACTGTATTATCTTAACTTATTAGACCGTAATTTTCGTAATCTACAACTATGTAAACGTATGATATATGTTATATTGCAATAAAGAATAATTATATTTACATTGTTTTCTTATGTATTATATAATATATATATAAATATACACATAATATTATATTAGTATTGTAGGCAGCGCAACGCAACTTAATTTGAAACACAAAATCTCAGCCGTTCAAACTTTACATATATAATTATAAAGGTTCAGAATCTCATGGTAAAGCTAGCAACTGGTAGAGGCATGCGTTAATTGCGATGAAAACCCTGGATACACCTGGCGAAAAAGTTTGGAAACATTTTTATTTTTCACAAACAAAATATGAAAATTAATGATATGTTTATGAAATGCAATTTAATGATTTTAAGAAAATGAAATTGATTTAGCTATTTAAATAAATTCTATTTAGACAATATATAATATTGTTTAAAATTAAAAATATCGTTTCAACTAAATCAGTTAATACATTTAAATATATATTTTTCTTAACGAAAACAGTTGTTTATATTAAACAAATTCTTCGTTCTTTGAATTCGAAGAAATGTATTTATTTAAAATTATCAAATTTTGTTTTAGTGTACTTCAATTTACAAAAAGTATTTCAAACAAAAGTTGTAGATCTTACCAAAATACATTTTTTGTACTATGCGCTGATTTTTTACAAACAGCATTTCTCAAGAAAAATGTATTCGAATGTCTCTATATTTCGTATAAACGTAGAATTGTTCCGGGGATCCCGAAACGAAAATATTGAACTTTTCTCCAAAAATATATAGTTTGTATGGAATAATTATATAGAACAAAAAAATATGTATTGTAATGAGTTCTATGATTTTGGTTTTAAATGTTAAATTTTTTCATTTTCTAAGATAAATTCAGAAAACCATGATTTTTATGGAGTTTTCATCGATTTGGGAATATATATTTAATTTCGATCTAAGGTTCTTATGATGTTAAGAATCTGCGCTCCAAAAAATATAAGTATGTAAATTTTCAAAAAAATAGTGACAGGACTTATTCAATACAGTCACACCATTGTCGATGCTTCAGAGGGACCCCAAGATTAAATTTTTGATTATTTTTTGAGAAATATTCTCAGAGGATGAAATTATCTATAGGAATATAGATTTATAGATAGAGAATTATTTACATAGATATCATTTAACTGTTTAATAAATTGGTTACATTAATATTTTGAGTAAAGCCGAGACAGTAGATGCTTATATATATATATATATATATATAATATATATATATATATACTAGCATCCCCCGTCTCGGCTTTGCCCGAGATTCCAAGTGAAGGATTTTAGATTTTGTGGTAACAAAATATATTGATTTTCATAATTACCAGTTCTAGAAAGTGCAACATATAATTGACCATGTGAAAAACAATCTGATCGTAAATCTATGCCGATATGTTTAAATGTTTGTCCCTGGGCTTTATTAATTGTAATCGCAAAAGAAAGTTTTATTGGAAACTGCAATCTTTTAGACTGAAATGGTAAATCTGTTGAGATCATTGGGATTCGGGGTATCAGAGCCGTCTCTCCTGCAGCTGGGCCAGTTAAAATAGTCGCTTCAATAATATGATTGCTCATATGCTCTACTCCCAATCTCGTGCCATTACATAACCTTGGAGGATTAAGGTTTCGTAGTAAAATAATTGGAACTCCTAATTTCACTCAAAGAATATGTGGTGGAAATCCTGCAGGATTTAAAGAATTTAAGAACTCTGTTGTACAATGAATAGCATCTTCAGTATTAACAGTAGTATCAATGGATATATATTTCTTAAATGTACCTCGAACTTTTTCTAAAATAATACTATTAATTTCAAAAGCAGACAGATTTCGAGGCGTAATTATCGATCTATCGCAAAGCCACTCAAACGGTTTTTCTAATAGGCTATCAACTTGAGGATAGATGTGAGAAATTAGGTCATCTACAGTATATAAAATTGTACCAATATTATAATTGATTATAGAAATATAGCCGCAATTCTTCAAAACAGTTCCATTTCCAATAGTTAATAACTTTACAGGAAAGTCAGCATTTCCTCCCCCAAGGTGAACTCTCATATTAGTCGATAATCTGAGCGCTTGAACGCTTTTCCATATTGGCGATGATTTCAGACATGGTTCAACAATATCTGCCCTTGTTCCTCTTACAATGACAGGTAATGTTTGTCGAAAATCTCCTACAAAAACAGCAATTATTCCACCCATTAATTTACTGCAAGAGAGAATATCTTGATGGCTTAGATTAAGGGCTTCAATATGAGCTCGATGACTCATTGTGCATTCATCCCATATTATCAGCTTAGTTTCTTGTAGAAGTCTACTCAAAGGTCCATTTTTTAAGAATAGAACAAACTGATTGTTGTCTACACGAAACATTTAATGGCAACTTAAAAGTCGAATGTGCAGTTCTTCCACCATGGATAAGTGTAGCAGCAATACCTGATGAAGCCACCCCAATTGCAATACTTCCAGTTGACCTAATTTGAGCCAGAAGAAGATTTATCAAAAATGTTTTCCCAGTACCTCTAGGCGCATCTAAGAAAAAAACCATAGGATTATTCTTATTTATACTGCTACAAATAATGTGAAATGCTTCAGATTGATCTGCTACTAATTTAGGAATATTTGTTTTTACATATTTTTTTAATACATCACTATCAAAATTATGTGGCAACATTGTATGATGATCATTTATGTTCTTGTGATTCTTACGTATAGGAGTTGGTAAACCAAAATCACATAAATATTTTCCACTAAGAGTGATCACAATATTTTCAATTTCTATAAGACCTTTATTAAATATTTCATTTGAAAAATTTATTTCGAAATTGTTAGTTTGCCGACGAATTTGATATAAAATATCTTGACAAAAATCCTTCTGGAACATTTCCCATAATACATGTGGTTCAGCTGGATGACAAAATACTAATACAATTGCAAATAATTCTCTTAATTTAGACGAAGACTCGTATAATGAGGCATCGAATAAAGTATCCTTCCAATGACTATCATTTTCTACTAAGTAAAGCGCAACACACGCAGTTTGAAATGTCTGTTGTAGAACACCATTAACAATCTTTAAATCATTAAATGAGATAGGACCTTTAACATTATGGAATAAAAGACGCAATTAAAAACATTCACTTTGATTTGGATGAATAGTATATACTCTACCCAAAGCATCGCTTTTTTTAACTCCGGGAAATTCTTCAACGGTAACTCCACGCTTCCTTCTAATAAATGTATTGCCTCGCCAAATATAATAGCTAGGTACTTCAGGATATAGCAATGTTTTAGCAAATTCATCTGAGCGACAAAGTTCAAAGAAAGCTGTTAATGTAGTTTGCTGAGAACCATTAAGAACATTTTGCATGTTTTCTTCAGTGAAGTAAACACGTTGATGATTTTCTAAATGAACTGCTAAATGAATGACAGTTGGATATCATATATGAATTGGAAAATCAAAAAATCTCCAGTAAGCCTCGGATGAACATATATATCGACCATTAAGATATTGATTTAATTCATCATTTTCATTTTCAACAGAAACTGTAGCTTGGTCTGGCCCTTTGGTTATATATTTGCATATATATCTGGTAGCTTGCACGGAATTACAAAACTCAACGTTTATATGCGCATTGAAACAGCGCAAGAGGAGTGGACAGTATGGAACAATCCATCTATTGTCTATGTCAATTAAATTACCTCGCATATGTAAAGCTGCTGTTAAACCGCCATTTTCAGGACTTCTTCTGCAGTAACTGGGATAATCATCATCTGATGTTTGAGTATCAGAAATAAATGCTCGAGGATATTTTTTGGAACATTTTCCATTCATCATGCATGGTAACGACCTATTCATATCCCCGCATGGACCATGACACATGTGTCTGCATACCATTTCATACAGTATTGGATCAATATTTTTGTCCGGAAGCTCTGCAGAAATTATAACATCGATCTCATCTGGTCGAATTTCAGTTTCTAATCACACCAAAATATGACTATGAGGTAATCCTCGTTTTTGCCATTCAATACTAAGTGAATAGCAATTAACTTTATTAAATACTTCCTTTTTAGTAATCAGGTCTATTAATTTCTTTAATTTTAAATGAAAAACTCTAGAAATAATATCATATCTATCTTTGGACGTTTGATCAGAAAATAGTTCTTGCTTTATTTCTGGCCATTCAGGGTTGCACGTAAAAGTTCTAAATAAATCTGGACGCCCATATTTACGCACATTCGCCATAGCATCTTGTGATTTCTCATGCATATATCGTGGAGATCCAGTAACTGATGATGGGAGAATTATGCGTTGCCCTATATTTTTAGGATTTACATTAGCATCTTACTCAAAAGTATCTCAGAGATGTATATAATCATCTGCTCGCAATTTTTGCTGATTGAAACAAATAAAAGCTAATCTTTCAGATATCATTTTAGCCATCATATCAACGCAATATTGATTCAATAAGGATTTATAATGATGCAAGAAGTTACCGTTATTGCTCCTTATCATAAATCTATATGCATAAAATTGCATACATGAAACTTTTCGCGAGGATTATCATTTAGAGAAATATTTAAACAATAACCATCTTCGCCTCTAAAAAATATAAGAGGATATTGCAGAGCATCGCAGGAACGATGTAATTCTGAATCTTTCTGCAATGGTTCATGTCGACAATGTAGAACAATATCTCTAAGTCCTTTATCATCATCAACCATTAAAATAGCTACTTCGTTAGTAATTGGAGCATTATACCGACCTCTGTGTTGGTTGACAGGTACGCGATCGTCATGAATTATTAATTTTAAATCCTCTAGGTTCCTATTATGTTCTACATTATATTTGAACTCTTTTATTAAATTATTATTTTGTAATAAAAAATCTTGCAATATTTGAATTAACTCATGGTTTCAATTTGGAATAATATTATTTCGTAGAAAAATTTGATCAGCTTCCGATATGAAAAAAATTTGTAAAAATTGTTTTTTTTTCACTAGAAGCAGGAAACAAACTTCCTATACGATGGTAAACTTGCCCCTGAATTTTAAATGTAGGCATAAAATTACCTTCTACAATTTCCTTGGCTCCAGATGAGGTCATTTGAAACAAACTATTATATTTCCTTATATTGGCAAGAAAATTTTTTGACAAAGGATGTGTTCCTAATATTAATCCGCGTAGAGGCTCTATCAACTCAAGTTGAGGAAGTGAAATTTTGCCACCCGCACAGCACATTGAAGGTGCTTTACCTTTCCATTTTTTTGCTGAACAATGACTGCATATTGTGTTCATTACACCAATTTGTAAGTAGTTAATATGCACGTAATCAAAAGCAGGATTGTATTCAGAAGCTGAACGAAATTTTAAAGTTGCAGTCCTTGATTCGGCAATATTAGATGCAACTGTGTCTTGTTGTAAAAGTTCAAATTCAGTTTATTGAGTAACAGTAGAAGATCGACGCAGAGCTATGGACTGTCTTTCTCGAACACGTCTAAAATTACTCTGATTAGTAGTCTCATATAATCGTAATGTAGACTGTCGTCTAGCATGTCTAGTATTCCTACTAAGAGAACTTTTCAACGATCGGGTCATGATATTTTGAATTAAAAAACAATTAATCAGCAAATTTATGTGAATTAGGCAAGAAGCACAATTTTCTAGAAAAATATCGACGTTGGCTTGGTTATATGTAGATTAAACTTCGCCAAACCTTTCATATGTGATCCAAGGACATGTTCGCCACCTAGCGGTGAATACCAAAGTTAAGCATTTAATAGAGCGAAACAACTTGCCGTGCACTCGAAATCGTTTAAAAGTATTATCCGCGAACTTAATATTATCAAAATCACTGGAATTTGAATTTTCATCAGTGTTGATTATAAATGATATTTTTCTTTACTTATTTAAACACTTTAATAGTTAGCAATTTGGTTTATTTCGAAGAAATGCAATACAATATTCTAAAAAAATCCCTGGTTAAAATAGAATTTCGAATTTATTCGAATATATTTATTACGTCTGCGAGCAAAGCTTTTATAAGATTTGGAACTTCCGACTTGTTGTTTGATCAAGGGGATCAAAGTTTTCAACAGCATTTATAAAAATATTAAACGATTATTTGACGTATTATTATATGTTATAGCCATCTCCATTATAGTAATAATCATTTCTAAAAAATTGCGCGGCATATTTCGTCTTAATCCCAACAAAAACTAACTGTAACACATTCAATTAACTTATTTATTAATTTAATAAAGATCATGTAAATAAATAAAATGTTTGAATACTGTTATTATTTCTGTTATCTTCAAGAATATGTGCACAAAAAATTCTGCATTCTTAAGTAATGTACAACTTATTTATACGAAAAAAATATTTCTCAAAACGAAATTGTTTGTCTCAAATACATATATAACTTCTATCTTCCAAATATTTGGAACCAAAAAAAATGTATTTTTTATAGTTTATTTATATTAATTATAAATTTACATATTTTAAATAAAGTGCTTTGTTTCCTCTTTTTAAATATTTATTTAAAATAATAAAATATTTAATGAGTAACACTTTATTTTGTAATGCATATTTACTATTTAAGTATTTAGTACTAAAGCATATATTTAATATAAATATATATTTAACTATAACAATTTAATCAATATAATTGTAAGAAAATCTACGTTCGGTTTCAAAAATTAACTTCACCTAGTTGTACAGTTTTCCAAATCCATCAGAATTGAAAAATCTTGAAATCCATTTTTGAATGATAGAAATAGTTATTGGAGTCACCAGTTTAATACAATTGAAAACAACAACATTTAAAAACGAAATGTCATTTTTTGACACGTAGCACTTTTTTAAAATAAAATTTTCAATTACACCCTGTACTGACAAAACCCATCGGATAATTTTAAAAAACCAAAGAAATAAGTTTGTTTTAGATTCGAAAAAAAGAACTACACATTGATAAAACTAATGTAGTAGAAAATTTAATATATATATAAAGAAAAAAGTATAAATTCATATAGAAGTAGTAGAATCGCTGATGAAATTAATGGCCAAAATAAATATATCAATTTTTATAATTATAAATTAACATTAAAATTTGAATTTGAAATTTTGTCATGATTTAAATAGGTTAAATAAATAATTGTTTTAAGGTAGTTGTACTTGTTGATGTATCAAAGAGGAGCCCCAAAAAATGAACTTTAATTTGTTTGCTTAAATAATTAATAATTCACAAATGTATATTAGTAAAAAAAAACAAAACACAATTTATATTGGATACCACTTCTAACAATTTATGAATTATTTTTTTAAATTGATTTTTTTAAAGAAAAACCCCTTATAATATTAAAATAATTTGATTTATGTTTGACAATTCAATAAGCAAGGGAAAAATCTGAAAATTCTAGACTTTAAACCCTTTTCAAAAATTATTTAGTTATTTTGATGCCTTTATTTGAACATTCTGTATAATTCATGTTTCAAAATAATTATACAATTTTATTCTTACACAGAAAAAAATTGAATATTCGAAAAAATATCAAATTATTCTTATAATTTGTTTTCACAAATTATTTTTAGTATGATTTAGCATACAACCATCTTATAAAAGAAGACAGAGAGACAGAGAAAGAGAGAGAGAGAGAGCATCTTTCACGTGAAAAAAATTAAAAATATACAAAAATCAAAAGATATCCATAAGGTGTGAGAGTAGTGTCAGATTAACCTGAAGAACAAAAAAGGTAATACCGACTAACATCACACCTCCTTTAGGATATGAATCCCAAAGTTGCATATGAACATTCACTCGAGCTGGCCTGCTATTAATACTTTAAGCCGACTACATTGAGTTGATGTTCGTGATTCAAGGCGCCACCTAGTGGCCGCTGGTGAAACTGACCACTGAAACTGTTAACTTAATTTATTGTTAAAAATGAAATGATTTTCAAGAAAAAACATAGCCTATGTCCTTCCCAAGATAGTACAGAATCTATATGTCAAATTTCAATACAATCGGTTCAGTAGTTTTTTCGGTTATCGCGTACAAACAAAAACACGCTTTGTCTTTATAAATTAGTATGATATATATATATATACATATGCGATGTAAATTTCGCGAAAATTTTTTGATAATTTAGCCTTACTCCAAGGTTATTGCGATCATGGGCAGTCTAAATGTGTGCTCGCAGCATGCATGATCCAATAAAAATTGCTATGTGAGTCTATAATAGAGCTCGTGGATGAACTTCCGAAAGACGAGCATAATCGATTATTCGATTTTTTTTTGGATGCCGATTAAAATTATCGTAGTGTCGTTGGATGAAAATTTAATTTTCAAGTTAAAAACTATAAACACAGAGTCTTTTGGACATACCTCGGGAAATATTAAAATTTACAAAAATTTATTTTAAAAAATCATTGTACATCTCATTAAAATACATATTTTTTATTCTATTTAATTCATCTCTAGAAGCTATATTTCTCGAAAAAATATATACGAAGATATCTGCAGTATATGCGGGGAACCGTTCACGGGACTCCGAAACGGAATAGTTTCCGAAACTGAACTTTGTCGAGAAATATTATTTGCACCGAAAACTGTATAGAACAAAAAATATGTATTTAAATCAGCTCTATGATTATGGTTTAAAATTTTTTTGCAAGTATTTTTATTTTCTTAAGAAAAATTGAACAAACCATGATCTTTATGGACTTTGCATGGTTTTAGGAATGAATATTCAATTTCCGTCTAAAGCTGGTACGATATTCGTAATTAGTTCCCCAAAAATCATAAATATTCAGAAAAATAGTGCGGGGAAACTTTCTTGGAACTAAGCTCAATACAGTCACATCGCTGACATTGTTTCGGCAAACCCTGAAGCTTCATTATTTTTTCTGCAGATATTAAAGGATAAAAATCCTTTATGGACCCGGAGACCGGTCCCCGGGTATGTAAGACTCACCTGTGAAGGGCATACCCACTAAAAAACTACCTCCTCGGTGCATTCCCTTCGACTGCTTCCCACAGCTCTGAAAAGAGCTACGAGTCGGGGTCGATAAGCGTGCACCGAGGAGACCTCCTCACGATGGCGTAAGTGCAGCCCAGGAACCGTCTATGAGGACATTACTTCTGGGCTGCGCCATCCTATTCGCCCTTGCGGGCTTACACGCCTTCTTCAATTCTTCTTTTGTGGTCCAGGATGGCTTTGCAGAAATTGCAAATCCTGGACCACTTCTCATAGCTCTCTAGCATCAGCCGAACGATATTATCAGGCCCATATGGTCCTATGTCTCTCCAGAGGCACTCCCTTTCAAGGCGAAACACCTCGCACTGAAAGAATGTGTGAAGTGCATCGTCTCGGGGAGCGCAACAGTGGGCACAGCTCGGATCCGGTACTTTCCCCATCTTGCGGAGATAGGAGCGAAACCGACCGTGCCCCGATAAGAGCTGTGTGAGGTGGTAATTAACCTCTCCGTGCGACCTCTGGAGCCATGGCTTTAACTGATTGATCAGACGAGCCGTCCATCGGCCACGCGGATCCCTCTCCCAGCGCTTCTGCCATTCGGTTATCGTGACACCTCTGGCCCGTGCAGCTGCCTCAATTCTGCCGAGAATATTCTTATTCTGGTGGACAAATTTCTTTTCTTGTGCCTGGAGATCAATGGGGGTAACACATGCGATTACCAGCACCGCCGACTCGGAGACCGTACGGTAGGAGCTCACGATGCGTAATGCCCCTCTACGCTGCACTGCCGCCATTCTTTTTCTATATTTTTGGGCCATCAGTGCATCGGCCCATACCTCCGCGCCGTATAGCATGATGGATTCAGCTGTCCTTATGAGCAGACGCCGCTTGCAGGGTGCTGGACCACCAACATTGGCCATCAACCTGCTAAGTTGTGCTGTCACTCGGGCAGCTCTATCCGCCACTTTTTTTATTTGGTCCCAGAAGGTCAGCTTGGAATCAAGCGTCACCCCCAGGTACTTTACAGCTGCTTTGGTACTCACCGTCGTGTCTCCAACCTGCATAAGGCGTATCTTTGGGATACGTTTCTTAGTTAGGAACACGATCTCCGTTTTCGCCGCCGCCAGTTCTAACCCATTGTTCTCCATCCATCTCTGCACTCGACGCATCACCTGGTTTAGTCGCATCTGTGCAGCGTCATAATTTCTAGCGATGATAACGGCTGCTACATCATCTGCGTATCCAACCAGAAAGGTGTCCTCAGGCATCTGCATCCGGAGTATTCCGTCATATGAAACGTTCCACATGTCGGCTCCGAGTACAGACCCCTGAGCCACCCCGGAACTAAGTTTTTTCCTTCTCCGACCGTCCGTTGTCTCGTAAACTAAGTATCGATCCTTAAGGTAGTCATCCAATATACGAAGTATATAAGGTGGCATCCGAAAGTCTCGCTCCATGGCCCTCAAAACATTTGCCCATCCAACAGAGTTGAAGGCATTCCGAACGTCAAGGGTAGCCAGGAGGCAAACAGGTCGAGAGTAGTGATTACCTCTCTCTGTGCGCCTCGCCGCATCAACAACCTCGAGGATTGCGTCCACCGTCGTCCTGCCTCCCCGGAATCCGTACTGTCTGTCAGCCAAGCCGCCGGCAGCAGCAACAGCTCCCAGGAGTCGTGACTTCAGTAGACGCTCCATCAGCTTTCCAGCTGTATCTAACATACAAAGAGGTCGATACGACGAGGGCGCCTCCAGCGGACCCTTGCCCTTGTCGATAAGCACAAGTTTCGCCACCTTCCAGCTAGAATAGAATAAACCAGCTGTCAAGCACGAATTGTACATCGACAGAAGGAGTTCTGGATGCTCCTCAACTACTATTTTCAGCACCTCTCCTGGAATTCCGTCAAGTCCTGGAGCCCTCTTATTCCGCATGGTTCTCACGGCTCTACCGAGCTCCTCTTTGCTGAAAAGAGGTACATCCAGTTCTCGTTTCGGTGGAGCTGGATCAGACCTATCAGGGTGGGTAGGGAAAAGGGTATCTACGATGTTTCGCATTGTGCCGGAGTCCCAGGTGCCCATGTTTCCATGAGCTCCCAGTTTTCCAGCAACTACCCTGTATCCCAATCCCCATGGATCCCCATCTATGTCTTCACACAGCGCCTTCCAGCATCGGCGTTTGCTGGCTTCGATCGCTCGTCGAAGGGCTTTCTTAGATAGCTTGTATTCAGCCCTCATCATAGTGATGTCATCTCCGTGTTTACAAGCTCTCTGTGACATTCGTCGTAGATGTAAACACCTACGCCTCATGTCGGCTATCTTAGCCGTCCACCAGTAAACAGGACGTCTTTTTCCACCAACCACTTTGCACGGCATCGACTCTTCGCAAGCCCGGCGTAGAATGCGCATTGTGGCGCTAGTCAACTCCTTGGCGTGCTGAATTGTCGATGAGCCATTTGGAATCCTAACAAGGCTTTGCTGACCGCGTTCAATGGCCTGTGAGAATTTCTCTCTATTTATCCCTGCAACGTTCCATCTAGGGGGCCCTCGCGAATTGTGTCCAGTGAAACCTGGCATTCTATCGCATACGCGGAATGTGATATACTGGTGATCGCTGGCTGTGTAGTCCTCGATCACCTGCCAGTCCTGGATTCGAGAGGCCAGATGTTCTGTCGCAAAGGTCACATCAGGTATAGTTTCGGCATAGCCCGGTCTCCTGAAGGTCGAAGTATTGCCTGTATTTAGAACTATTAGACCAAGTCTGGACGCTAGTTCCATGACTCTTCGACCTCTGGAATCGGGCTCCGCCATGCCCCATTCTAGGGCCCTTGCATTAAAGTCACCTGCCATTACCAGCTCACCTTTCATTTCTCTGACGGTGTCTTCCAGGTCATCTAATATGACCTGGTAGTCACCTATGGCTTGGTTTGGTGTAAGATAGCAACTCACATACGTGATGTGATTGCATGTTACCCAAACATAGCCATTTCCAGATCCATGATCCTCTACTTTTGTTTTTCGTGGGTCAGGAATCCAAATGGCTGCCGTTCCATAGTTATCGGTGAACCAACCTACTCCTTCTCTGTTCCGATACTGTTCGCTGATAATTAATATATCAGCATCAGTATCGTGGCAAAGCCGAAGAAGGAGGTGATCAGCTGTCCTGCTGCGATTAATATTCCCTTGCAGAATTACGACCATTTAGCCTTTTTTGAGAGAGCCTCGCGAAAAGTCGGACAGGCGCCGGAACCGGCAACGTGCCGGCGTCCCTCCGATTTCGCTTCACCTTTACAGAGAAAGCATTCGGGTTCTGCGGTGCAAGACGCAACCTTGTGTTCTCTCTGTCCGCAACGATAACAACAGGCGCTACGATCAGGGCCTTTACAGCTATGGCTCCGGTGGCCATATCCTAGGCACCTGTAGCACCTCGTCATTATTTCGCGGCGGCGTACACGACAATTCACCAGGCCCACTCGCAAAAACCCGATCTTCAGCAGACGCACGGCAGCAACCTCTTCCAACACTACGATAGCAGCACGCTGTTCCGCAGTGTTGGTTTTGGTCACTCTAACCTGCAGCTCACCACAATAATCTGGCAGTTTACTTTTGAGGGCCTCACACACCTCATCCTCCGTCACGCAGCAGTCCAGGTCTCTAACCTCTAGACTTCCTCTAGGGGTCAGCTCCCTGACACAGCCACTCTGGCCAGTTGCTTCCTTGAGCACTTCAGCGAGTGCCTTCCGACCTTCGGGTTTGGTATGTCTGAGTTCAATC
This sequence comes from Sycobia sp. Sy_11, assembly GCA_018907035.1. NCBI lineage: Eukaryota > Metazoa > Arthropoda > Insecta > Hymenoptera > Epichrysomallidae > Sycobia > Sycobia sp. Sy_11. The sequence goes on from JACCIC010000089.1 coordinate 27,835, forward strand.
AGCACCTCACCCGATTTGGTTTACCGGACGGTCCTCACATTCGCGCCCAAGTCCTCCGGTTTGACCGCTCTGATGGATCTCATCACCTCAGCGTAGAATTTCCCCTGCGCTGGTTTGATGGCGATCGCATCGAGCTTTGGCCTTTTTTTTTTAATTTCTGTGCTTATTGCTCTCTTTTTTGGATGCTGAGGTTGTTCCTCAATATTCTGCACACTTTGCTTCTTCTTACTGTTCTTTTTTTTTGTTTTAACTTCTTGCCACCCTTCTTTTTTGTCCTCCTGTTCTCCCCTTTTTTTTTCTCCTTAGTAAGGGAGATATCCGGGGGCTTGATGCCGGTCTCTTCGGGGTTATCTCTTCTCTCTTCTGTCTAGTTGTTGGCAGGAGGATCCCCGGTACCTTCTTCCCTTGTATTTTGTGCTGAAGAGCATCTACGAGCTCTTCAGCTTTTGGAAGGCCATCCTTGATATCTTTTTTGATGTTTGGTTGGCTCTTCATTGCTTTGATCATGTCCTTGAGCAGCCGAGCAAGTTGGAGAATAATCTCCAGTTCACTCGTCCGCTCAACAGACTTAATCCGGGCCTCAGCCGGCTGTCCCTCCTCCACTCCAAGGTAACTCTTTTGTTGCTTTTGGCAATCCATGGGTCAATTTTTTTTATTTCATTCCTGCAGATGGTCGGCCTCCTGGACCCTTCAACGTTGAGCTCGATAAGGCAACCCCCAACACATGCCTGTAAGGGCTGACTCATCTCGGACCATTGTGCAGGAGTATAGTGCGCTCTGGTGCACTATTCCACCTCCGCCCTCTCGAGCTTCGTACCCCAACAACAAGGTGTTTCACTCTCTGGAGAAACATCGGAGGAAATCACACACCGAACGCGCTCGCCAAGGCCGTTTGACTAGATCTGGCTAGGATCTAGCCTCCCGTCTTGCCGTCAGCGGGAGCCAAAGATGTTTCTGGTCACCCAGCACGCAACCGGGCGTAAGCCTCGACACCCAGGATCTCCTTTTGGCAGCTCACGGGTCGCACCGCACGGCAAACACGGCGGTCTGTCATTTGTTCAAGAGTACCTCATTCTAACCTTCATTCATGTAGATTCATACATTTGCCCTCAAATATTCTAGGGAAACTCCAATGTTTGAAGTTCACTCATGCATCTATAATTACTCTGCTAGGATCCCTTTTACAGGAACGTTCGCTTACGCTCCGCATGTGTTTTCACTCCTCAAGAGGTACCCGTTTATAGAGTCTCTGAGCGAGTGTGCCTTCCTTAATCTCTGTATTACTGACGAAGTTCTGTTTATAGGACCTGCAGCTTCGATCATGGTCGGCATGGAAGTGCCTATTCAGTTGCCCTTTCGGGTCTTCCAGCACATCATTGCTCCGTGCGTTAACTCATTTACTCTCGGATATACTCCAGCGATATCCGCTCACTCATAAAATGGCAGCTATCATACTATCTTTTCGCCCTTCCATTCATTGGTAGGAGGAGGTACTCTTTTAAGCCCATCACCCGATCGGCTGAGAGATGGTGAAATAGCCGATCTTCGTCAAGGTACAGACAACGGATGGGAATAATAATAATAATAATAATAATAATAATAATAATAATAATAATAATTGTGGGGCCTTGAGTTCAGCTACCACACGCGTCCCCGGGGTTGCGGATAGGGGAACGACCACTCGCGGTCAGTCACGAAATAAGCACTTCTAAGAGTGACGAATAAGTGGCCGTGGACAAGAACTTCGAGCGAAAATAGTGGTATTCGCCCGTCTACACACCCACTCATCATTCACACACCTACATATCTGTAAGATAACCGTACCCGGACTGGGGAGTATATCGGGAACTCTATAAACGAGTTTCCCACGAATGGTGGAGATGGAGACCCTATAAACGGGTAACTTCCAGGCGGGTTATGAATGAATGAGAGGCCCTATAAACGGGCATCTCTCACGTATGAATGTGACCAGTTTGAGGGACGGTAAGATCTTGCGGATGCAGTGATTACTTGTTGATTGGTGGGATTAGCTGTGAGGGAATCACTTCATGCTTATGTGCGTTCCCCTTCTGGAGGCTACAGTTGTAAAACCAGATGGCACTCCTGGGCCGCCACAAGTAGGGGGCCCGAATCCAGTCTAGCCAACATGGGAGGCTGCCCCACACAGTGGTAAGACGTCGTCAGACGTCAAATCTCGCTTCTCGTAGTAGTGCCGTATGGCGTACGGATGGGACCCTGCTGCGAGTCGTGGGGGAGGAACAGCCGAGGCCACCGGAATGTAGGAGGGCTTCAGTATTGGGGAGATTCAGGACGCTGAACCGTCATCTCCAACAAGTGATCCTCCTGACCATCACAAATATAAAACATTTAACACAAATTAACAATACAATCATGAAAGGTAATAAAAAAATTATAGCGGGGCTCTCGAGTGCCGCCTGCAAGCGACTCAGTAGAGTCAATGGAGCTTCCCGGCTCTCCTATCACACCAGTAGGCAACCTGGCTGGTGTGACAGAAAATGCTACAGGTAGCAGTATGAATGAAAGTGCTAATGTTTATAAATCGCCGGCAACTTGGGAAGCTGCTGAGTGTAAATTGCAGGAGCAATTTTACACAATAAACAGAGTCCTAAGTGAAAAGATGGAAAGGACTTGCATACAAAAAAATGTAAGTCAAATAATAAAAAACGGTTTGAGTGAGATCAATGAAGCAGTGGAAATCGGACAGTATGAACTGAAGCGAATGAGACTGTTCCGACAAAAACAGAAAGATAAAGGACGGAGTGAATGTGAGGAGGCAACTCCTCAGAAACGGAAAAGAGACCGTCAGACCCCTACTCCGGAGCAGGCGGCCGCACAACAGCGGACGATCGAGACCGAAACATGGGCGAAAGTGGTCTCAAAACATAAAAAACCGAAAACGACCGAGACGGACAACAAACCAACAAAAGAGCAGCCACAAGCGAGACTCCAAGGTCGCGGGTCTGATCGCCCTAACCTCAAAGGCAGGGGAGGAGCGATCATGATCAAGCCGGCTGAGGGACAGACGTACGTCGACGTGGTACGTACAATACGGCAAAAGGTGGACCCTGACAAGTGTAATACTCAAGTCAGAACAATAAGAAAGACAAAAGACGGTGCGGTACTTTTACAACTCTCCAGAAAGAACAACGAGACGGACTTCCGACAGGTTCGTCAAGACGCTGTAGGAGAGACTGGACGCGTAAAAGATTTGACCTCCAGGGTGACACTGGAATTCCTAGACTTGGACTGTGTCACGACCAACGAGGACATCGCGAACGCGTTAAATCGGGAAACGGGACGGACTGCAGACCGTCGGCCCCATGTTTTCGACGTTAACAGTCGAGGACAGAGAATGGCGGACTGCGAATTTGACGTAAAAGAGGCTACCGACCTCTTAAGGAAAGGGCGTATTAAAATCGGGTAGGTTGTATCAAGAATAAGAGCAAGGATACGCGTCTCGCGATGCTATAGATGCCTCGGGTTCGGTCATGTACGGAAAGACTGTAAAGGACTGGACAGACGAAGCTGCTGCTGGCGATGCGGCCGCGAGGGTCATTCCCACAAGGACTGCAAGAGTCGTGGGGAGTGTTTCCTGTGCACTGAGGATAATATCCGAGACAGGGGCACTTACCCGGCTCGTCCTCATGTGCCGCGTTCAGGATAGCACTAACAGAACGGAAGACAAAGACAGTCACACAATGACGACGACGATACTCCAATGCAATATGAACGGGAGTAGCGTGGCAGATGCACTGTTCCCGCAGATTGCGGCGGAACTGAACATCGACGTGCTGATTATCAGTGAGCAATACAAAGACAGACGATTACCGACTTGGCTCACAAGCGGCTCGGGCAAGTCCGCAGTTTGGTTACGTGGAAAGGTTGCGTCGAATATCGTACGCAGCGGGACTGAGGAGGACTGTGTCTGGGTAACGGTCGCTGACATAACCTATGTTAGTGTTTACCTGAGCCCAAACAGCAGTGCCTCCGAGTACGCGGCTAAACTTGGAAAAATCGAGGACGCGTTGCGGGAAATCCCTGGTAACGTGATCGTGGCGGGCGACTTTAACGCGCGGGCGATCGAGTGGGGAATGCCCTTGACCAACAGACGGGGAAGACTGCTGCTGGAGATGGCCGCAAGGCTGGACCTGACAGTAGTTAACGAAGGAACGATACCGACGTACAGACGACCAGGGTATGGTAACTCCATACCAGACGTGTCTCTAACATCGGACAGAATTCGAACTAGGATAAGGGCGTGGCGGGTGATCCAGGACTATACGGCCAGTGATCACCAGTACATTGCCTTCAAACTGACAGACGCGACGAGACAGACGTGGAGACGGGGCACAACATCTACGGGGTGGAACCCCAAACGCTTAGACACAGACGAACTCGAAAGGTATCTGCAAAATGCAGAACCTCCCTTACGTGATGGAGCGGATAGTTGAGAGACTTTTCCCAACCCATCCCAACAGAACGGACGCGACAAACGAAATGACAGATATAGAGATCCCTCTCTTCACGCAGGAAGAGCTCTGCAGAGCTTCGAATGCGTTGAAGCCTAACAAGGCCCCGGGTCCCGATGGCATACCTAGTGAGGTGTTACGGGTGGTTGCTTCGCGCCGCCCGGACATCCTTTTGGGTTTGTATAACGGGTGTCTGGTGGAGGGAGTTTTTAGCAGGCTCTGGAAGGAGACTCGATTGGTTCTCATCCGTAAGTCTAAGGGGAACCCCGATTTGCCTTCTTCATACAGGCCTCTCTGCCTACTAAATACGGCAGGGAAGCTGTTGGAGCTACTGCTGAGACCAAGACTGTCACAGGCAATTCAAAACGCCGGAGACCTATCCGAACAACAACACGGATTTAGAAAAGGACGGTCGACAATCGGAGCTATAGGTGACGTGACAAACATCTTTCACGCGGCGAACAGGGGCTGTCATGCAACCAGACCACTGGTTCTGTTGGTGACCCTGGACGTTCGTAACGCCTTTAACTCTGCAAAATGGACAGCGATACTGGGGGCGTTGGAGTTGACTTTCAAGGTTGACTCCTACCTCCTTCGTATCATACGGGACTACTTACGAGACCGAGGACTGACGTATGATACTTTGGACGGAAAGAAATGGAAACGCGTGACAGCGGGGGTGGCGCAGGGTTTCATTTTAGGCCCCGACTTCTGGAAGTACAATACGACGGTTTGCTGAGACTAGACATGCCCTCCGACGCGCGTCTCATTGCCTATGCCGACGATGTGGCAGCCGTGATAGTCGCACGCGACTATCACTTGATTCAGTTAAAGCTGAATCAGGTCATGAGACGCGTGAACGAATGGATGACAGATCACGGACTGCAGCTCGCGCTGCAAAAGACTGAGTTGTTGCTGCTGACTCGCAGACGTATACAGACGGTGTTTCCGATGACGTTAGGGACGGAAAGACTGGAAACCAGGAGTGAAGTCAAGTACCTTGGCGTTACCTTGGATACGAAGCTGAGCTTCTGGCCCCACCTACGAAACGCGGCGACAAAGGCAGCAGAAAAGACCAAGGCTCTAAGTAGACTGATGGCCAATACCAACGGACCGAAACAGAACGTTCGGAGACTGCTGATGAGCGTTACCCACTCGATTTTGCTTTACGGGGCGGAGGTTTGTGTTGACGCGATGAATATCAGGAAACGCGCGAACGCCATGAAAAGCGTACAAAGGGTGGGCGCGTTAAGAATCGCGTGCGCGTATCGTACCGTGTCTGAGAGCGCCGTTTTCGTGATTGCTGGGGTCATTCCCATCGATCTGCTCGCGGCCGAACGGAAGCGAACTTACGAGCGGAGCTCGAACGTTGGAAGGGAAGACGCTGTGACTGAAGAACGGACGAAGACCATCGAGACATGGCAGAGACTGGTGGACGACGGACGAAAGAGGACGGTGGACGAAAAGACTAATACCCGAAATCGGTCCGTGGAAAGAGAGGAAATACGGAGAAGTGAACTTTTACCTTACCCAATTTCTGTCCGGACACGGATACTTCCGTAAGTACCTCTGCACGATGAAGAGGGTCGCCTCTTCAGAATGCAAGTACTGCGGATGGGCTTGGGACGATGCGGAGCACACATTTTTTGTGTGCGAACATTGGACTGAGCCACGACTAGAGACGAGGACAGGAGTGATCACGCCAGAAAACGTGACGAAAATTATGATGACGGACGCGGACAGCTGGCGGTTGATCGCAAAATACGTTATGAATGTGCTTCAGACAAAAGAGCAGATGGATGTTTGGACGATTGAAAGTCTATGAAGAGTGAATGTAATATCGAGTATGTATGAGAATCTGAAATGAAAGATATGAACGTGAAATGACCACGCAAGGACTGCCGCCCAGGCTGAAGTAATGTATATAACAGTTCCGGGCTGGTGTCGGTGCAACACGGAGATATGTGTTTAGTGCGTAGTGACATGGGTTTTCTGTCGAATCGCACATACTCCGGTGGTCGTTTTTCAGGATCATTCTTGCTGAACGACCATCGGAGATGCATAAACAGCATTCACAGACTCCGAAAAAAAAAAAAAAAAAAAAAAAAAAAAAAAAAAAAAAAAAAACAGGAGACATCACCCAAGTACATAGGCATATTTTTGAAAATAGAGAGAGAAAGAAGATTAAAATGCAGTAATACAAAAATTTTATAAAGCTGTTAAGTATATAAGTTAAAAATAAATATTTAAACAATAATAATAATTAATAATCAAAATTATCCTTAATAATAATTTCACCAATAGAAGGAAAATGAATCATATAGAGTATTATATAAGGGAACATTAATGACTGAAGACCTCGAATAATTTATTATTCAATACAATCTAATTATTTACTTAAAAATACCAACATCTTAATGAAATTATTAACAGGCGACAACATAACAAATTAAATTACAGTAAATAAACGATAATAAATAAATATATATGATAATACATAAAAATAGTCAACATAAAATAACCATAAAGGAGCAGCAGCGAATCAAGATAAAATAAAATTAAACTAAAGAAATAATTATTAAAATAAGATAATTATTAAGATAATAACAAGTACAATAAATAAAAATTTTTTTTTGAACAAAAATGTAAGGAGTAGTGAGTCTTTTTTTTTAAATGAAAAACTCCTTTTAAATTTTTATAAAAGTACTTAAAGAAACAATAATAATTTTGTTTTATAAAGTTTTTCTTTTGACAATGATCGAACTGAAGATATGCATATTAAAATAACTGCGTGTTAATAATAATAAATTAAGGATATAGTAAATACATAATAGAAATTAAATAACAATAAAATAACTTAAAAATAAACAGGAATTTTTTTTTGGAAATTCATAGAAAATAAACAAACATCAAAATAATAAGTAAAATTAACTTCGAATTCAAGGTTCATTACAAAAAAAAAATCAAAACACAAAATTCGTAAAATTAAAAAACCAGACATAAACGTTTTCTTTTGAATATTAAAAGTATAATAATACCAAACTTTTTTTTTGAAAATTCAAGCCAGATTTAAAAAGTTTTTTTTCTCTCTTCTGCAACGTAATTGTGCCAAATAATAACAATATAAATAATATCAAACAGCGAAAATGGACCAACCACAAACATCTAAAATGATGATTAATGATGAGAAAAACAGGCTAAAAAGCCTTTTCGTAGCAATGCGTAAAGACGCGTTAGCCTGCGAAATAAGACAACGAAACCTACAAATAGACGAGAATCCCACAGTAATGAAAGACAGGCTAGTCCGTTTTGAAATACGCCGCCTTTTTGGAGCGGAAGCCGCTGACTGGAATACCGACAAAGATAATATCCCCGAGATTGACCATCCTGATCTCACGGAGATCTCAGAGGCACTGAGTTCAACAAGACTTGAACAAAATCGCGATAATCTTGAAGCGGCGGCAAATACTAAACAACAACAAGAACTAAAATGTGTAAATAAAACCTGTAAATCTACCAGGCGTATGGCTATACATACATCCGGCGTTCTTCCAGCACTACATCGCTACGCCGCATCCAGGAGGAGTAAATGCGACACAGGTGGCTGATGATAATTCACACCACCAAAGAACCACCACGAGCAACAATCCATACACTCGATCAACAGATAACACCTGCCTAAAGGAAACAAGGGCAGGTCAGCTGCTCCGACAGTGGAAGGTGCAATTCTCAGGAGCTCCACGTGAAGATGTGGAAGAATTTATCGACAGACTTGAAGAAACAGTCGACAGCCTGGATATTCCGGAGACGGAGATACTAAAGATAGTACCTGGAATACTATGTGGATCAACACGGATATGGGCAAGGCCCATACATAAAAAATGGAGAAATCTACAAGATTTCAAAACAGCCCTCCGCGGACAATTTAGGCCGATAGATTACGCGCTGCGACTCGAGGAAGAGTTAAGGGATAGGACACAAGGGTCAAAAGAACCCATCGGCTCCTACCTTAGAGGTATGAGAGTGCTGATCGACAAAATGTCACCAGCACTCCTATCGAGTCGCAACTTGATAGCATATATAGAAATCTCCATCCCGACTACAGTGACAAAATCAATCGCAGCGAATTCAAGTCAATCGATGAATTACAGTTAATTGGACAACAACTCGAACTGAAAAAAGAATTGAAAAATCGGTACAAAGAACCTCCACCCGTCGAGACCTGTATGGTCAGCACAGCAGCATGTTCACCATCAGAAAGAGCGAACAGACGTACCAAACTAGGAACCCTTGATACTGAGTGTAAGATTTCAAAAAAACATGTAACGATAGTAGAACCGGCTGCAACAGTAACAAATCAGACGAGCGAAGAAACAGACAGTCGTGACTGTCCGATGTAGTTCTTTTCGTTTGTGACAAACGGAATTATCGGAACTACAGCCCGACATCTCCATACTCACGAGCGAAAGAAACACGAGTCGGCACCGAACCCCTTCACCACTACTACACCCCAGAAGCCATTCCCCATCACCCACCCGTAATAGTCGTTATTTAACACAAAACAGACCAAGAAACCGTTCTCCCAACGTTACCTATCGGAGCCCCTCGCGAGATCAAACACCACCAAGACGCCACGACGATCGAGACCGGTATTCACGATCACCAACACCGGATCGATTCAGGCCAGTATACAATAGACGAGCATCGACGAACAGAAGCGAGCGATATGACGATCGTGCGTGGCATAGAAATAATGAGCGCAATGACACACAAAAACAAACAGCAAGAAACGAACCACGTCGAAATGATGAGAGGCCCTGCTGGTCATGCAAGCAGGTAGGACATTGCGCATATAGATGACCCAATAGAAGACGCCTCCACTGTTATAATTGTGGAGAAAAAGACGTCACAACACAAGACTTCCCACGCTGTGGCCCCTACAATCGCCAGGGAAATGCGTAAGGTAACAAGAAAACGGAGTCAGCCTTAAAACCCCTTACGAGAAGACTTTGCTAACGGGAATAGATTTCCGTGAACACGAATACCCCAAAGCCAAGGACGTAACCGATACCTACCCGAACAACACAATACAAGAAGAAGAAAATCGGTTCTTTTTAAATATCGAGCTAATGGGGGAAATATTCCCAGCTCTCGTCGACCCCGGTGCAAGGAGATCATTTGTGGGCCCAGGTCCAAAAATATTGTTAAAATCAGCAATAACACCATCAGTCTCATACATGGAACTGCACAGGAAAACTTTGTGCGAATGACGGACACGTGATAATATCACTAAAAATTGATGGCCAAATGTTGAAAGTAAACTTCAAGGTATCCAGAGTACTAACTTACGATATGATCCTCGGCATGGAGATTATCGTAAAGATACAAATGATAATAAACTTTGCCAACGCCACCTGGCATACACCACGGCAGATAACTCGCCATTTTATAATTTCTAAGAGAAATAAACAAGAAGCCATCAACGCCGTAGTAGCCTTTGAAGGTATAGCGACACTGACCCGAAAAGAAACACAGCAACTCGAACAGGTATTAGACCACCTCATAACAACCCCGAGCAGTACACTCCCAGTTGCACGAATGCAACCACATCATATAGATGTATAGGGGCAGCCCATGAAGCAGTTGTTCGATAATTGTCCCAAAGAAAGACGGGAAAATTAGATTTTGTATAGACTACCGATCGGTCAATCAAATTAACAATAATCAATAGACCTTAGTCAAGCATACCATCTGATTCCCATAGATGAAAGCAGCAAAGAGATCACCGAATTTGCAGTACCGCGAAAAGGTCTATATCAATACACCCGCCTACCATATGGGCTGACCAACCCCTCAGCTACTTTTCAACGAGGTATGGATCTCATATCGGGCCACAATGGCAGCATACTCAAGAACTAACAGCGGTGCTCGCCCGCCTTAACGAGGTCGGGCTTCAAATTAATAGGAATAAATCTGAGTTTTGCTGCCCCGAAGTTAAGTATCTAGGGTATATCGTAGACGAAAACGGCCTGCGCACAGATCCAGAGAAGATCCGCCCGATAAGCGATTACCCGAGGCCAAGAAATCTAAAACAGCTGAGGGCATTTTTAGGAATGGTAGGCTGATATGCCCGTTTCATTCAGTCACTAGCGGATATAAAATTACCACTAACACGATTGCTTAAAAAGAATACCAAATGGCACTGGGGGCAGGCCCAGCAAGAAGCCTTTGATAAACTAAAAATCCTACACACGCAAGCGCCTGTGCTGGCTCGGCCCACGCAGAATAGCCCATACATTCTACAAACTGACGCAATCAATTATGCACTCGGAGCAGTTCTTAGTCAGAAAAGTAACGCTGAAGAGCATCCTATTGCTTACGCAAGTAGGACACTAAGGCTGAAGCAAATTACACCGTTATAGAAAAAGAGTGCCTAGCAGTCTTGTGGGCAGTTGAAAAATTTAGAGGTTATTTGCTAGGCGAAAAATTCACGGTGATTACCGACCATAGCAGTCTTAAATGGTTGCACACACTCAAAAAAGAAGCAGGCCGCCTAGCAACATGGGCAACAGCACTACAAGCGCACAATATGGAGATAATACACCGAAAAGGAGCGCTTCATCACGTACCAAGTGCAATTTCAAGACCCCCCCAATCGGAGGAATTCCCTACCGCCACTCTCACGTCCGTCGAGAAAGACTTCTGGTACGAGCGAAAAATGAGCGAAATACAAAACCATCCGAAAAATCACCTAGACTAGATAGTCAGAGGCGATAGAATGTATAAACATCGACCAAATACAGTCTCCAACACTATAGGCAAAAGCCCTGACGACTGGAAAATGGTTATACCAGTCAAAGATAAAAGAAAGGGTGTTATACGAGTGCCACAACATCCCTACATCAGGGTACTTCGGCGTAGATAAGACAGTGCACAAAACAAGCCAACTATACTACCGGCCTGAAAGGAGAAAGGATGTGTATAAATACATAAAGCACTGTCCAGACTGTCAGATACATAAAGTATCGCAAAGAGCACCGGCAGGTCTAATGACCCAACGAAACATACAAGGCCCTTGGACGTCTGTGGCAGCTGACATCATGGGACCCTTCCCGGCCAGTAAGGGACAACACCGGTACCTGCTGATTTTCGAGGATTTATTTACTAAATACATCGAAATCAGACTACATAGAAAAGCAACAGGACAGGCAATCGCTAAAGCGTTGGAAGAGCTGGTGATTGTCAAATGGGGATGCCCAAAATATTTAATCACGGATAATGGCACAGAAATTGCCAACCACTTGCTTAAAAACAAGTTGGACGAAATAGGGATAATTCACCCGTTCGTAGCACCATATCACGCACAAGCCAACCCTGTCGAAACACCTCATTACATGTTAGCACGCAAGCACCGCCGGCATTCCTTAATTTCAGGCGAAATCCGAAAGAAATGCCGACGTACAGACACACCCACGGACAAACCCAGAAAATTCAGTCTTTAACACCGACAGACTGGATCGATCGGATGAAAAGATTACCAGCAATTCACGAAATGGTAAAAACAAATCTAGTAACAGCCAGCTCAAAACAATCAAAATATTACAATAAAGGGCGACGATAAGAAACTATCGAAGTTAACGACATGGTATGTCGACGCAACCATGTGCTATCATCAGGCCCCGACAAATTTTCAGCAAAATTAGCGCCAAAATACATGGCATCGTGTCGTATAATCAGAAAGATTTCCCCAATTGTATTTGAGCTGAGAGGCATAAATAGCGGGAAAGAAACGAGAGCCCACGTTTCGGATATCAAAAGATACCATCCTCCTAACATCACTCCTGCTTCTTTCACAGGTACCACATCCAACAAGGCGAAAAATGCAGAAAGGCGTAGGCATAGGCAGAGGACTGTGCAGGTCAATAGCGACCGAAGAATCGCGTAGACCCGGGGAAGCTATTACCCCCCTAAACCGGAACCCCAACGATGCAGAGACGAAGGGAAATGTCCCATCAAACGTGATCATTACGCAAACGCGTCCGGACAACCCCAACCCAAACATGTCTCTCGAGTTGCGAGCATGAATAGATGCTTTGGAGAATCTAGAGACGGTAAAGAGCGAAACAACCGATCTGATTGCGTTCAGCCCGAACGCAACAGAAGAAATCCCAATAGAGGAAATGAAGCTGATAGCTATTCAGCCAGAGATCGAAGAAACCTTTACCCTGTCCCTACTAGACACAAGCGTACCTACGCTGGAAGAAATAATTGATAATGCCCCTACCGATGCGATCGAAGAAACAGCTAGCGCTCATCGAAAACGCAGAGGATAACATCACCTGCGATCGTCCGCAACCACGTAAAACTACGGAAATCGCAAAAAATAACACCTCCTGCGCTCGTCCGCAACGACGTAAAACTACGATAAGAACAAATGAAGAACTAATAGAGAATGAAGAAGTAATTGAAGAAATTACAGATGGCGCTCGTCCGCAATGACGTGAAACTACGATAAGAACAAATGAAGAACTAATAGAGAATGAAGAAGTAATTGAAGAAATTACACATGGCGCTCGTCCGCAACGACGTAAAACTACGACAGCAACAATTAAAGAGGCTACAAATGGCAATACAAATACGACAACACCAGAAGAAATGCCTGAAGAGTTACCCCAAGAAGAAATAAATGACGCCGAGTTAAATACAGATGGCAAAGACAAAAACACGAACACAAATGGTGCTACAAATGGCCAATCAGACCCCACAACCAATACAGACTTTCCCTTATACAAGGAACTAAGACGCCCTTCGAAGAAAATCCTGAAGAAGACGGATTGGATCTATAATCCGTTTAAAAAGGTTTATGAGGACTTAGGCGACACGATCGCAGTGGACAATGAGTCAGACAGTGACTCTTCCCAGAAGACCGGACCGCTTGAAGCGTCCCGAAGGAAGATCATAGTCCATAGACGTCCGGAAAACGCAATCCCGTATACTTCGGGACGCCAAATACGATCGATAAGCCCACTCCTTTACCGGCCAGGCCCGAAATTTCATCGGAAGAATGTCCCCAAAGGTCAACCGCCACAGGCGAAAGTGGAACCTATAGTGTACGTGAGTACACCTGAAGACGGCAAAGTCCGGCTTTACCGCGGCAATCGATGCGCCTTTATGCGATTGGTCGTGACTATCGGTTTCCACCGGCAGGTGGAAAACCCGTCCAAAAACATCAGGTGCTCTAAAAGAACAAGAGGAAGAGAAAATCATCATACCCATAAAATACCGTGATCAAGAAAAATTACCCGATGACGAAGGAGCCTGTGCCGACAACATAGTCCAAACCCCCCTATCGCATTCGTCTGATCACACCAGGAAATAAATGGATCAAAACCAAAGAGAAATCGTGAAGAAATACAATCCCCGTTGCAGGCGTAAAAAGCCCACTCCATGAGCCAATGGCGACGCAACAAAATTCCGCCACAAGCACAGCCCCAAGAGCAGCTACAATACCGGCACTCATGGATTTGACGGTCTCGCCACCCCCTAATTTTGTACCTTCCATAAGGCCGCACCCGTCCTTACCTACCTAGCCACTGCCAGGGTTAGGTAGCATAATAGGTAAGAAGAGGAGCACTCTGAAACAACAAGCAGCTGATACATCGGTATCGACCGGAAGGTGCACCCCACCTACATCCGGCTGCTGGAATTGCCGTGCGCAAGGGCATCATTATTCCGCCTGCCCACATCCCCAGAAAGCCAGAGGATCAAGACGAAGCGTCAGGATGCGATAGATAGCGCGCGAGAAGAGGACATGACGGAGCCAAAAGACGTGCAGCCTGCTGCAAACCCCCCATTCGCGCAAAACGTAGTGCAGACCATAAAGGAGGCCACAGGCGCTCTTGCTCAGGGTTCGCAACCGGTCATGACAGTCATGCCGGGAGCGACAGTTTATATCAACAAATAAACGACACCCCATCGCCACACCACGTCCCGTTCAATTAGAGTCACCCCTACCGCGCTAAGTTTCCTACCGAAGTCCCCTAGTAAAGTCCACGTGTGAGTAAACACAAATTCCGCGAAATGTAGGCAGAATACATATGGCGACGTACAGAAGTTACTACACGGGATCACAGGGATAACGAATGCACACACATACACATGTCCACACACAGTCACTTAGTAACTCCATCATCACTAGCATGAGAACGCTATTTAGCATGAATAAGTAATGCATAATAAATAAATGGCGCAGCATCGGCGGGCGAGAACGAGTTGGTTTAAAAACCATGGAAAATGAGCAGACAATGGCTCACCCTCAAACCTACTTGCCTAGCCCAGCAACGCTGCACCAGATAATAAACGCAAACTATTAACCAACCACTAACGATCAACCCCATTCGAGCAACATCCGGAAGGATAACTTGAAGAAGACGATACCAGAGTCGCATCACACAAGCGACAGAAAGAATGACAATACTGCAGAAGATCACGCATACTTAGCCAACGAACGATAAAAGAAGATTAACACAAGAAGAACAAATTAAAAATAAACATAAAAATAGGATAAAATAGAATAGGATAAAATAGGACTAGAAATGGAATAAAATAGAATAGGATAGAATAGGACCAGAAATAGAATAAAATAGAATAGGATAAATAGGATCAGAAATAGAATAAAATAGAATAGGACTAGAAATAGAATAGAATAGAATAGTTTAGGATACACACGAAAAAAAAGAAACACACACGAATAACACAAAAATAGCGATAAAATAGGATTAGAAAAGAAACAAGAATATAGGTAGTTAGCATAGGTTAGTCATAAGTTTGAATTATATCGAGTCACGAGCAAAGTACGGACTATGTGAACATCAGCGGATGTTCGATTAAACTAAGAAAAATTTTTCTTTTGGTATTATATGAAACTCAACGACTTAAGGGATCACTTACCCCGAGCGGACGAGTAAATTTCTATTTTTACGTTTTTTGTTGATTTACCGCACGCATCACTAAACCTTTTCCTCTCCACCACTTACCCCTTCACGTTACGCTTCAGCACGATAACCCAACGCGCTCCGTCGGTTTTGGGAGGGGGAGTTTGTAACCGTAAAAACTGTCGGTTTCATATAGTATTTGAAAACCGAGCGTGTGCGCGTGTGCGAATAAGGCACGGTATGTGCCGAAAGAGTGTGCGCGAAGCGCAGTGAGTGAGGAGAGCAAGAGAAGCAGCAAGAGACTTTACTTCTTCGCGCTCCAGCCGTCGAATTGAGCAGTCGAGGTTTTCGATATAGTATCGGTAGCCTTCTATAGTATTCTATAAGTCCCGAAAAGTGTGGCCATCCGGCAGACACTCGCGTTGTTCGAGTGTGTTAGACTTCTTCCCGCTTACGCTTCTCCCCGTCCACGCCAAGAGGTAACCACGTGTGCAGCCCGCGCCGCATCGAGAGAACGCAGCGCAAACAGTGCTAACCACGCCAGCCGCGCAAGCTGTGCGAGCGACCATCAGCGAGCGAGAGAGAAAGAGAGAGAGAGAGAGAGAGCAAGAGGACGCCGCGCAACCCGCGCGAACGAGAGAACGCCGTGCTAGCCACCAACAGCAAGAGCAAGAGGACGCCGCGCCAGCCGTGCGCCCCAACTGCGAGAGGACACCGTGACAGCATCTTGCGTTGGCTAAAGGGCAAGTAGTGTAATATTAGGTTAAATGCTATGTGTGCGCCCGCCGTCGCCGGCGTCGTTTATTCACACCCTCATGCCATGGACTGTGTATGATCTTCCCACGTCCCTCTTCCCTCATCCTCCGCGTGCGCGGTAGTAATCGTATAATTGCGGTTAGACGTATGTATATTGAGCGTGTCATTGCGTCGCGGAACCCGCTCGCGGTAGGTAACCGTGCCTGTGTATATATTGCGTTCCGTGTTATGTATGTGTCGCGTAAATAAAGAGTGTTCGATATACTTTGAGATTCCTCGTGTTTTTATTCTCTACCGTAGTACCTTTACATTCCTGTAATTCTAGCCACTACGAGGAACAGCGACAAGACGAGAATCGGGTGAGTGCCCGACATGAGTAACCAGGTAAGAGTTTAATTAACAGGTTACAATATATATTAATTATTAACAAAATTTAATTTTATTTCATAATGTGCAATATAATAAATCTCATTATCTTTTCTTAATCCATTTTATAATAATCAATTGCGCGATAATTTCTGACATTACTAGATATATGCAATAATACAATTTTTTCTATAATTTTTTAAGATTCCGTAGCGCCTTTTATGAATCCAACCAGTGAGAGATACAAAATACTTTACGCCGGTCTTCTGGATACCGATCCTGCCAAATATAATTACAGCGAGGGAATGAATTTATTCAACATGATCTTAGATCTTTCATTATACAGCGAAGGAACAATGGAAGGTCATATATGATAAAATCATGTTTGACTCCAATACCATTTCATTAGGGCACGCCATTCGTCTAAGTCCAATGGGGCTCAAAAAGTTGCTTTATTACTTACAGGAAGCTTAACCTGTTTGTTTGAAAGATTTTTACTTCATAAACATCAATCCTGTTATGGATGTCATATTAGATATGGTGAGTCCCTTTATGAAGAAGGAACTTATGGACATGGTAAGCTGCCAAGTGTACCAAAATTAATATGATAGTATAAGTATGTAATCGTCACAAGACATTATGCATTTAAAATTGAAATGTTAAAAATATATTCGATTTTAAGTAATCCTTATCATATGCGTAATGTAATATCAATTTTCTTAATTATATAAAACTTTGAAATAATTGTCTTTCAATATAAGTTTTTTTACAACCTTCCGTAACGATAATAGTGTAACATGCAACATTTTCTTTCACGACTATATGTCAGCAATATTTTTTTTAGATTGTCACGAACGTAGTAATTAGATTGCGAATGGCTCTACAGTTTCGATTCATCTTGCTGAATTTAAAGTTAGCATATTTAATATTAAATACTAGGAGAGTATTTAGATCAAATGTAATAAAAACCTTGATTTTATTACGTATGGAGTTTATATATTTTTAATCACAATTGTAAAAACTTTATATCCCACCAGCTTTACTCTCAGAGTTATCTGTGCCAAATTTCACGCAATTATTTTCATTTGTCATATAGATGCGCTTGTGTTTTGTGAACAAAGAAAAGTTGTCTCTTTGGTTTTTATAATGTCTGAAATTCTTCAACAAAGAAGTAGAATTAAATTTTGTGCGCGAAATAAAATATCGGCCGCCGAAACATTCGGAATGTTGCAAAGACTTTTGGTGAGAAGTCAATGTCAAAAGTTTTTGATTGGCACAAATTGTTCGAAGAAGGTCGAAAACGCGTTGAAGATGAATCACGTCAAAGACGGCGAAGAACATCTATTAATGGGCTATACATCAACCAAATCAAAGAATTGGTTCTGCAAAATCGTCGATTGACTACTAGAACGCTTGCTGATATTATTGGAATTTGAAATGGGTCAGTCAACACCATTTTGAAAGACATTTTGTGCCTGAAAAAAGAGAAATCTCGATTGGTACAAAAACACTCAATTTTTTGGAAAAACAGCGTCGCATGAAGGTCATTGAAACGATGCTTGTGGACTATCAGGACAAGATGGAACGCATAATAACTGGAGATGAGACTTGGGTCTACACTTACGATCTAGAAACAACCGATCAATCGAGCGAAACTCGTGCCAAAGAAGAGCGGAGATCGAAAAATCACGCCAAAGTCGCTCAAAAATCAAGGTTATGCACACTGTTTTCTTCGATTATCGTGGTGTCGTGCATTATGAATTCCTTCCAATCGTCCAAACTGTTCATAAAGAATATTGTTTGAGTGTTATGCGTCGTTTGCGTGAAGCTGTTCGATTCAAATGGACAGATTTATTGAAAGACAACTTTTGCTTTTTGCATCACGATAATGCACCAGCTTCTATTTTGTAATTACACATGCACATAACTCTGGAAAGTTTTCAGGACTACAAGTCAGCGATATTTTTTTAGACTATCGCGTACGCGGTAGTTAGATAATAATGACTCTGCAGTTTAGATTCATTGTGCTGAATTTAAAGTTAGAAAATTTTATATCAAATAAAAGGAGTGTATTTAGATCAAATATAATTAAAAACTTTGATTTTACTATGTAAAGAGTTTAAAGATTTTCAATCACAATTATAAAAACTTCATCTTCAACCTGCTTTGGTTGCGATTTATTTAAATTTAAATTTTTATAAGGCATTCTTGCAAATATATTATTAATAAGAAGCATCTTCTTTCGACACTATTAATCGATAATGCGCTATAGTTTATTCGGTTTTAATATGTTCAATTATAGAAAATGATTTCGTTAAAATATAAATATATATCCATTAAAATATAAAAGTAAAATCGTTATGCCTCGTTCAAAATTAGAGAATTTTTCATCAAATAAGTCCATTTTACATTTCTTGTTTGTAATTACACATGCATACAACACTGGAAAGCTTAAATAAGCTAATTTTCACTGATATTCATCCAAGAAATAGGGGGGGGGGGTAAGAACGAACCGATTCGAGATCTTCATAATGAGCAGCTAAAGTTATTAATATCATCGCGATTGGTTTCTACAGGATGAAAAGCGTGCCCTAGTTGACGAAAGCAAGCGCCCTGAAAAGAGTAAATCTGCAACTGACCTTTTTGGAGTGGAAGGAAGTTTTAAGAAGCTCGATATTGATTAAATTTAGTACGGTTTCTATTATTATTAATTATAACGATTTCAATTTAATAATTAGAAATTTAATATGTATTAGTTACATAAGATTGTATTAATATACTATTTGAATAAATAAAGGCATCAAAAAATTACTGTACTTTTTATATAAACAGTTATTGGATTATTGAGCAGGTTATATAACATTTTTTATCTTCACATTCCTTACTAAATATTGTCTTTAATTTATTAATATTAATATTAATATTTATTTTATTTTTGTTTTCAAACACATTCTAATATTATTGCATACCATAATTTATGAAACTAGATATTTTCAGTAAAAGTAAAAAATATTGTTCAAAAGTTTTACTATATATGCGCTATTAATGATTCTTCGAGAACTGATGGCTGGTATAAATGAAAGAGTTGCATGAGCAATGCATTAATTTTATATAATACCTTATACAATGACGTTGGTGTATTCATTATTGAGTTTTTTTATAATGACAGTGTTACTGTATTGAATGCACAGAACTGACAAATGTACGCACGACTGGCAGTAATCTGTTTACTAGAGAGATGGCGGTCGATGCGATTTTGATTCTAATATTGCTTAAAGGAATCTAATAGGCTTTGCATTGAAACCGGTTGTCTACACGTGTATACCTCCAACTGCTGTATCTATTTTATTTAAAATTACATCCTAACTCAAACGCTCATTTTCTCCGCGATCTCCTAGCGTAAAGTACAAACGTGCTCGAGAGTGAATTTTCGTTCCATGAATGCCAAAGTTATTGCCGAGTAATTTTTCTACCTATAAACAAGAATAAGAAAAAAGGAGAAAATGGCACATTTAATGAGAATTCCTCTAACGGAAGAATTAAACAAAAATCCAGAGTTAAAAAAAGAGGACATTGAAAATTTGAAGGAATGGTACGCGAAACAGTCTCATTTACCGAAAATAAGTGACAGTGATTTGGCTTTATTTTTACACGCCAATTATTATCGAATGGAATCTGCAAAAGCGAACATCGATACTTTTTATACTGTCAGAACGCATGTGCCAGAATTTTTCAATAATCGAGATCCACTTGGTTCGAAGGAACTGCGCAAGATATTCAAAACTATGTAAGTTAACCCAATGACAGAACATTGAGATATTGCTCTAATACTCGTTATTTTTAATTTTTGTTCTTGTTTATTGATACCTAAATTTCAAATAAATGTTATTGTTCAATTAATGTATTATAAGAAGTGACACAATTGAAATTTCGGCCTAGCCAAAGCTAGCATTAATAGAACTTTAAATATCCTGCTTTAAAAAAAAATTGGCCTAGAGTAACCTCCGCAGTTGTCCCGTCTTAATAGGGGTACTACAAACTGTAATCATTAACATCTTAGAAGTATGTTTTGCCATATAATAAAATGTGTAGAAACAATATTTTATCTATTATTACAAAATTTTCACTACATATACTTCACCTATATAATTTTGTTTTATGTTAAAATTAATTCAAATTTTTTCATTTAGACTAGATATTTAAAAATAAAAATTAAAAAAGAGGCTTATTCATAAAAATAACATAAAAACAAATAGTTATGCTTTAAAAGTTTATGAGCAATAGCTCTTAAACTATTTAAAATTCAGTTTTGTAAAATTCTGGAAGGACATTGTAACAAATTGAATTTTTGTAAAAATGTTATTATATTACTTGAAAACATTGATTTTTGATAATTCACGAAGTGAAATGAACCAGAATGGGCTGCGGTAAAAAGTCAAATATACTTTTTAAGAGTTCTATTTTTTCGAGATTAATTTTGAATATATTTACCGGTGGATTAATGTGAAGGTAGCGTGGATCGAAAATTAAAAATATAAATTAAAACAATAGTAATTCGAATAATAATTAGAATAAAATTAATAATGATTTATTGAAATTATCAAGTAAATATTAATTAATTAAAATAATTTTTGTACTTTAAAGAGCTATTGTCACTGCGAAACATTATACGAGTGAAGGTTACATGGTCATCATAACAAAGCTTGTGGATACTGATCCTTCCAAATTCGTTTACAACGATAGCATTAAGTATTTATACATGTGCATGGATCTGTGGATACAAAACGCAGGCACAACAAACGGTTTCGTAATCTTAGTGGACTTCAAAGACGTTTCATTAGGGCACGCAGCTCGCCTAAGTCCACTGGGGCTGAAGAAATTTCTTTATTTCTTGCAGGAGGGCTTACCAATTAGGTTGAAAGCAGTGCACTTTATCAATGCGAGCCCCGTGATGGAGATAATATTAAACATGATGAAGCCCTTCATGAAGAAAGAACTCTTAGATATGGTAATTATAACAGTATACGATATAAATCATTGATTTTTAGATTTATAAAAGTATAGTAACTGAAAAATAAAATTCATCAAATGCTTAGTGCATTTATACGCATATAAAAATTTTTACATTATTATTTGTAATTATATGTTATTGGTAGATTGAATAGGTCCATACATGGATCATTTCTATCATTTATTGAATTATCATATTAAAATCTGGTTCGTTGGTTGACTTATATTAAAAAATGTACTTTCAAAAGAGATTCGTTTATGTTAAATAACAAATATTATTTTCTAAAATGGTAAAGTTAATTCATTTTTAATCTATTCATTATATCGAAATCAATTAATATTATTAAAAAATATATATGCTCCAACGCTAATGGTTACAACAAATGACAATAATTTCATTATTACACCAATGCTTAATGTTTTAATTAAATTTTCTGCGTACAAATTAACTTGCATCGAATAAACTTATTTTCAAATGTGATATATTAATTATTATTTATACAGTTAATAGTTGTGAAATTTTACATATTTAAAATTTTTTTAAGCTTAATTCATATTTATGAAAAAATGATGGCGTCATAGCTTAATGAATTATTTCATAATTATGGTTATTCAAAAATGAAAAAAAGCGTCTTTACCATTTGGTTATATAAATAAGTTGTGAAATTTTAATTATTCTATTAAATTAACTAGCTAAATAATGATAATATAATAATGATAATTAATTTTTTATTTGCAGCTGCAGGTGCATCCAACTGTGCACACCGTACATAAGACCGTACCCCTTGAGTTACTGCCAAAAGAATTGGGCGGCACCGCTGGCCCGATCATAGAATTTCGGGACGCGCTAGTCACGGCCCTTGAAAAGCATCGTGACTGGTTCTTGAGCGAAGAATTAAATTTTCGAGTGGACGAATGTAGGCGCGCCGGTAAAGGAAAAAGCGCTTCGGATCTGTTTGGCGTTGAGGGCAGTTTCAAAAAGCTTGATATAGATTAAGGAATTTGGTGGGTCGTTCTTTTTTGTACGCCCCATGATGAACTTGGTTGTCAATAATCGGGCGTTATATTGTAAAAAAAATATAGCCGCGCGATACGTTCGTTTATGTCGTAGGAATATATTGAATCGACCTACAACTATACGTGATAACAAATAAATTAATTGTATCAAAGAGCTATACTGTTAATTTCAATTGTTTATTATTTAATTTGATTATGAATAGGCAAGGCTTCGGTTATATTTTGTGTAACCCTTATATCGAGCTATTTTTATGACATCAGATATTAAAAATATAATAACAGAGAACAGTTGATATTTTTATATTAATTAATTAAACACTTGAAAAATAATTTTAAATAAATCAGTTTAGTACGAGAATTGTAAATATTTAACGTAAAAATAGCTGTCCGTATTGCACGAATGTACAATTCAGACTATAATGGTGATAATAATGTATAATGGCCAACTTAGTATGCTTATAATCGAATACAAGTAGTAATATTGTTGTAAGATAATTAAAAAAAGGTTGATATTATTAGAATATACATAAAATCAACTCAAATTATATTATGTTATTGATAAAATCTTAAAAACAGACTTCCATCTGCGTACCTGAAATTCTATTTACACAATTGTGCTTTTTTATAAAAATAATTTATAAAATTAAATGTTTGTAATAAAAATTTTTTTTATTGAATCTTTATATATTTTTTATATTACAATCAAATGTAAGATTAGTTTCTTTGCAATTTACTACTAAATCTGATCTCTCTCTCTCTCTCTCTCTCTCTCTCTCTCTCTCTCTCTCTCTCTCTCTCTCTCTATCTCTCATATGTTTAAAATCTGCTTTGCGTTTTTTTATGCGTGCTTCTAGTTTCCAACTTGATTGGCCAATGTAAGATATGTCATAATTAGTACAATTTATTTTGTAAACAATGTTTGAATCTTTTTCTTTATAAATTGAATTTTTTCCTAAATTGTTGCAACCTTTATCTAATTACATTAATTTTATGCTTGCAAGTTATTTTTTAATATATTTATTCCTTTTTTGAAATAGGAAAAACTATGAAATTGTTTTTATTGTTATTAAATCTTATAATAATATTATTGTTATTATTATCGGAATAAATTTTATTTAAACGTATATTAATACATTATATAATAAATTGTAAAAGATATAAATTTGCTTTAAAATTTTTTAGAAAGTTTCATTCCAGAATTGAATAGCTTTATCAACTAATGAGTAAATTATAGCAATAACCAAATAGGATTATGAGAAAGATAATTTATATAAAGATCAGCATGTGTGGGATTCTGATACGAATTAGTGACTACAAAACCATCTTTTAAAAGAGTTAAGGTTATATATAACACATTAATCAAAATATTGTATTTAAATTTATTACGTGCACTACAGTCCACAATCAAATCTTTGCCTAAACTTTTAAAGATTTCCAATATTATTTTATTAGTGTTCGAATTGTTATAAAAGTTAAAATTACCATCCAAATATAAAACTTAAATTATATAGAATAGCAACAAATGAAAGATTAAGTACAGAATTTTTAAAAAAATTTTCAGCTGTATAATTATAACAACATATTTTATTATTAATTTTTTATTATTAGTTGTTTTCAAATAAAAAAATTTTCAAAATTAATTACATAATTTTGTTTAAGTTGTTTCTTAATCTAATTTACTTTTATTTTCGAAATAATGTTCAAGATATTGAAAGATTTTAATAATAGTATTTAAATTAATATGTTTATATAAAGATCAAAAAGAATCAATGGAAATGGTTATAAACTCAGTTTAATCATAATAGTGAAGTAAAAAAGATCTCGTAATATTCGGGAATGTTTTTCTCATTTTATTCGTATTTGTTACATATATAATATATATAAGGAATAATGTACCTCGAAGGAATGTGAAAGTAAATGTTAAAAAAAAACTAATTAGATATTGATAAAAATTTATCTATTATATTATGTATAGGTATATGAAACAAGTATATATAAGACATGAAAATTATAATTCTTAAAAATTATACTTTTCATATTTTATATATACATGTTATATATATTAATGCAATTTGTGCAATGTATTTTTAAATCCTAACAAATTTACATTAGTAAGTCATATTTTTAATTAATGTTATTTTTACTTACATATAATATATCTTATAGTTATTTAGTTGTTTTATTAATTATTTTTTATAAATTTAAATGTTTTAACTATTTTAAAACGACTGTATGATAAGTGTTGGTAAAAACGATGGTCCAAGATTTGCATTTTTTCTCTCAGTCCTTGGCGAGATTAAGCATTAAAATTCAATATGACCGGTTTCTGATGATGATTATATCACGATTAAATATGTCGATGAATTCATTTGTTAAACAAAATTTTTTAAAATAAATTTTCTCAAATCGTTAATTTATTAACATTTAATTTTAATAACTTTAAGTTTATAAATATATACTATAATTTTTAATGCCAAATGTAGATTCATGTTGATTTTATAAATTTTTTTTAAATCCAAAGAATTTTTCATACCAAGCAAAAAACTTTGTAATGAGATACTCGAGTATATATATAATAATTTCACCAACTATCTAAAAACATTCACTATACAGGGTGATCGAAAACTATTATTACGTTTATTGAAAACGTGTTATTCGAGTATTAAGATAAAAGTAAAAGTACTAATGGTTTAGGATTTTTGTCCGGGTGCCTGAAGCTGTCCTTGGATTTGACTTTCAGTGCAACCTCCAACGTTATCTGAAGTTCAATCTGAAATCTTAAATAGAATTCCAGATTTTCGCTCTCGACAATCAATCGAGTATGAATATGAAACCTTACCTTCACGTATGAGCGACAGATTGAACTTTAATTGAAGGTCAATCTAAAGGTAATACTTAACTATTTTAACGTTTAATGTCATGCTCAATCGATTTCAGGGGTCGTACTTGGAACCGAAGACCCAATCAAAGATCACCTTTGGAAAGCAGGGGAAAAATCCTAAATCCCTAGTACTTTTTTTCTCCTCAAAACTCGAGCTGCACGATTTAAAAAGTTGTATTGATACTTTTTCTGTTATCTCATAGGTATATTATGGTATGAATCGCTGAGACGAACAAGTTGTAAAGAAACAAGCATATATATATCTCAACGGTTACTCTCGCTATATATTATTATATTGAACATAAGGAATATCGCATACGTACGCGCATATAATACCTGTATATTAGAATATATATATCGATTGTTGTCACGCTCTCGCAACTATCTTTTTTTGCTCTTGTTATATATATATATATATATATATATATATATATATATATATATATATATATATATATATATGCTGCACCTACACGGCAAAAAACACGTTCTCTTGCCTATAGCGCGCGGTGCAGCTCTTATTCGTCGAGGTTCCTTGTATACATCACTTTCACCGCGTCCGCGTACGCGATATGGAGAAGCCATCCCGCAGTTATATAGCGAACGAAGACATAATATCTTCGGCTTTTCGTTTCAGTCGAGTGCGCGCGCTTATATCTGTGGCAACACGCACGCTCGCGTTTCAACGAATATACATATGAGAGTATAATCATATATAATATATACATATAATAATATCTATTGTGCGGGCGAATGCCGAAATGAAGCTTTTAGTAGTAAGTGCGTGGATTATTTATATAAATTTATCTACCTTTGAAAAGTAACGGCTTTTTATACACATAATCTTTCTAATTTCTCGGGTGTCCTCTAAGCATTTTTGTTTTCTATGTATATATATATGGTTGATACATGATGCGAGGCGCTATGTAGCTGATCTGAAAACACACGTAAAATATATACGGGTGCCAGCTGCGCGCGTAGCATATATCTATGAGACGTGAAGAAAAGTGAAAGCATCTCAAAGGAATAGACATCGACAAGTGCGCGCACGAGTTCAAGAACATATATATATATATATTTATATGCCTAAAAGGCACGCGTGCATTCGCGCTTTACTTCTTTCGAATCCAAACGCTTTGTCTCGAGCTTTGTCTTATATACCTTGTCTTTTTATCAAGTTCGATGCTATTTGCGTCACCTTTTTTCATCATATACACGATCCATTGTTTTATATAAGGAAATATAACTAAACGTGAGTTCCGAGCCTCCGACGCAATACGAAAAATAGCTTTGCCAAGGATTGTGCTTTCGACACGCAGAGCCACACTTGTTTAATCTTGCTGAGTTTATTATATATATACATACATAAATCGACCAATATTAAATATACATTTAAATAAATGAGAAGATGATGAAAAGTAAGACGCAATTTCATGCGCAATAAAAATGCGTTTATTATTGAGATTAATTCCTCGTCGACGGTGATCATCGAATCGAAATAAACAATTTAGTCTAAAACATATATAAAATTTTTTTTTATACGCTTTTGCGTTGAAAATCTTTAAGTTTGATCATTATCTACTTAGATACTAATTTTGAAGTATATTCCGAAAGCTTTCTAAAATTTATATACTCTCTCAAATTGAACCAGTAAAAATTAGTATACGCTGCTGTTAAGAAATTTTTTTATGAATATTGGAATTTTCTATATATTTGTGCTGAAAATAAAAGGCACTAATTCACCACTGATGGCTTATCAGCGACTGGTCAACTTTTCTCTTTCGAACGATGGCCCTATTTTTACAGGTTCTATATTTCGAAAGTAAATGAAATTTGCTGAAAATGCCTCAAAAATATTTTGCAACAAGAATCCGTTACGGATAGTGTAAGAAATATTTTAAGCACTTGTTACCACACTTTGTTCGCAAAACTATAGTTTACGTTGATTGAGCAACGATACACGCATGAATTAAATTGAAAACCCAATTGCGAAAGAATATATATACATATAATGACCCCATGTAAAAACCGATTGTTCTCTCTTTCTCTACATCGCTTTGCGCGCCTCAGGTAATTCTTGCCTTGGCGAGCCTCTGTCAAGGCGACGTGTCCCACATTCTGGAGCTGCCGACCGAGGACGTTTACCATCTGGCGAAGATCGGGCAGACGACGACGACTACGACGCAAGGACCACCAAATCCCTACAATTTCGTTTACACCGCCGGGCGATTTCCAGGGCACGTAGATCGGGCTCAAAGCGAAGTGGGCGACGGCGCTGGTCACGTTCGAGGTACAGAATTACGTGTATTATACTTGGTACTATAAAGGAGCCGGAAATTGTGCATTGACTAAGTGGCGCATAATGTCTATGTGTATGTGTTCCCATGAGAAGTTTCATTAGTATGCTACCCACGATATTCTTTGAAAAAGGCTATATAAGATTGTATATATATAGATATATAATATCAAATATTATGCGTTTTATAATACGAAAGAAACCATTAAATTTGAGAATCAATAAAAATCGGCATGTTTTTGTAATAATCTTTATATAATATAACGTAGAACCCGTTATTGTTATAATCTAATACGGCCGTTTTGTATTCTCTTCAATTCCTTATATTTTAAAGAGATAGTAATTCAAGTATAATTATATATAAGCTTCAAATAAAATAATTTAAAAAATTTTTCTAAACAACCATTTCTTGACTATATACAATTTTATCTGAAAACTTTAAATATTAAAATTCAAATGCTACTTCCCATAATAACCAAGTAATAAATAAGTAAAAAATATTAATTCATTAACGATAAAAAAGTATTAAAATTATATTGACATATATGTATGAATAAAAATATATTTTATCAATCTTGTATTTCCGCGAGAAATTTCTAAATGCTTTGCGTATATAATTAGTAAAACATGTTAAAAAGGTGTTGCAATAAATTTTACAACCGCTAATTGAAAGAAACGTTATATGTTTAAAGCGCCTGCAATTTACATAAATTTTATATTTATTGACTGTTGACGCGAATAGTTTCAAAATAAAACTAAAACAAAATCGATTATATTTTACTTATATTTCAGGATCTTATTCATTTATCGATCCGAAACTGAAAGTGCGAACTGTCGAATACACGGCGGACGAAAACGGTTTTCATCCGTCGCTGATAAATTACGAGGACGTGTTGAAGCAACCAAAGGATTCTGAAGCCGTGAGGCGTGAGAAGGAAAGGCATCGCATACTTTATCAGAAGATCGCGGCCTCCAATGCTAGTGGTCAACCAGCCGCATTACCAAAGGTTCACACATACTTATTATTGTTATTATTATTATTATTATAGAATTTTCGATAAAAATCAAGAAAAATAAATTTTTTACTTTCAGATTTATAAATATAGCAAAAAATAAAAATAAAATGTACAAAATGCAAAATAATTAATTAAATCAAAATGAAATAAAATAGATAGACATGGTTCTATTTTGAAATTCGAAGTATAGATTTAATGCAAAACTAAACTTAAGCAAAATTAAGCAATTTTAGTGTTATAAAAGAAGGAAAAAACGTATACGTTATTGTGAATATATAGTTTAATATCTAAAGCTTCTTTTGTTACGATATAGTTTGATTTTATTCATATAAATTGTAAATGAAACAAATTACATGCTTTTATTTGCAAAATTAGTCATTTAGTTAATAAAAAAATTTCATAGATGAACAAGTCTTTATATAGTTTTTATAATTTAAACGAGTTTCTGTCCCTCAATTTTTTATTATTTTTTTTTAATTCATTGAATTTAAATTGTCTTAAAACACTACACAAATGTGTTTACAGTTTGAACTTCTATAATGTACTTTACATGCTAATTATAAAAAATATTTGATAATCTTTGAACAATTAGAGTTGTAGGGCTCTCTTAAGTTTGTTAAAAAAAGAATAAGTATATGTTTCTGAATTTTCTATTTTAATGTCGTCAATAATTTTATGCAATTTGCAGTTATTTTATTATAATATATATATATATATATATATATATATATATATATATATATATATATATATATATATAATATCAAGAAATTTAATTTCAGCTATTTTCGAAAAGCAAAATAATTTAATTAATACAACTTTTTTCTATAGGATTCTGCAAGTGTTACAAGGGCGAAAAATCGGCACTACGATCTTTTTCAAAAAATTGCCGCCGAACATGCAGCGATTGCGGCTGAACGCGAAGCACAACGTTTAGCCTTTGAAGCAACTTCCGTAGCAAACGAAGTCAATGAGTCGGGGGCGTATTTCAATTGACGTCGATCCGTTTAAAGTAATACAAGACTATCCAGAGAGCGTACAAGATTATAAAACAAAATTCAATTAAATTAAAATAAACGTAAACAAGAGCAGAGTATCTTTTAGTTTATATAATATTTTGAGTGATCAAATTTAAAAGTTTAGGATATTTTATTTTATTATTTTTTGCTTTTTTTCTGTATAAATTGCTTTTATATGATTTTGACAAGATACAGTTGTTGAACAATATTACATTACGAATGATAAATTCATCAACAGTCATAGCATTCTTTTTTTCTAGTAACTTTTCACAAGCAATCGTATATGATATGTTTATATGTGCTCTTTATACTTATATGTATGTATTGTATAATAATTAGAAATATTTATACAATACTATAGGAATTTAAAATATACTTGAAATTATAATAACAACCAATTCATATATACACCTTTCTTTTTTAATAAAATTTTTTACTTTCACCAATAACAAACCTTTGCTTAGAAGAATATAAGTAAAAAATGTTTTCTTGATTCTGCAAATAATTATTTTAAGTAAACCAATTCGAAACAAATTGGCAATTTAAAAATCTACTTAAGAAAAATATTTTTCACTGTGTAGTCAGTCAAAAACATCACTATTTAAAATCACCTTTCACAAATAGTTTATTTATTAATTTATGCACCATTTTATCGTTTCATATTGCAAATTGAGTAATAAGAATTATTTAAAAAATTATTACTTTTTTAATAAATGTCTAATATCTTTATTTTGTCTTTGCAATGTGATATCTGCCTTTTCAGCTTTGTCTGTAATACTATCTATCAAATCGTTTTGCGTATCAATTTCTTCCGATAAACCAATGGCTAAACCTTTTAATCTTGCTATTGATCCACTCATTTCATCTAAATTTTTTTCTAAGACTGCTGCAATGTTTTTAGCAGATGTTGGAGAAAAGTCCTGTACTTGCTCATCAGAAATACCACGAATACGAAATGAAGGATGTTCTGAGTTACGTCTGGCATTTTCAGCAGACTCATTAAGTTTATCAGCTAAGGTTGTATTAGTTGTTGGAGACATAGGAGATTCTGGAGTCTTTATGCCACCAGCGCTTGATCCAGGTGGCATGTCCATAGATTTACTATTACTAAAATAATTTTTCAAACCACCAAAAACACTTTTTATACCTTGAATATGTTTTTGACTAAAGCGCAATGTACTATTTATATCATCAAGACGCTTTTCTGTGCGTTCTAATTGCTCTCTTTGTCTAATTAATTCCTAAAAATAAATTTGCATGATGATAATAATTATTATATTAAATAATTAATGATTTTTGTTTTTGTGAAATTATATATAAGTGTATCAATTTCTAAATTTCTATTTAAGATACAATTATTTATTAAAAATAGATATAATGTTGTTAAAATATAAAAATTAGTGGGTGCATAAAAATATAATTCTAGTCAGTTTTAAAATTTACATTGAATTATAATATATCTGAACTTATGCATAAAATATCAGCTTCATTTATCATATTGATAAACCTATATTTAAAAATATTGAAAATACCTCTGCAGTTGCACTTCCAACTTCTTCTGTATCCCGTAATAATGACATAGATCGTTCAGAGGATTTAATTGTATTTTCTTCTATTGCTTTTCTTCGTTCAATAAGTTCTTGACGTTTTCTGTTAACTTCAGAGTCAAAATTCTTATAATTATTTGACGAAGGTGTATATCTAGGTGGTGCACTTCTTAAAAAAGTTTCATCGTCAACATCATCTTCTAGTGAAAAAAATGGATTTTTCGGATCACTTAAATAATTATGACCTGCCATTTCGCTAATTATAGTTTACTTAATATATTTCCAGACAGACTGAAAATCATTAATAAAAATATTAGAAAGGTATATAAATAAAATATTTATATACATGGTATAATAATGACACAGGTATAGAAAAAATTTTATATTGAATTTTTTTTATAATAAACACTAAAAATAGGCTTTTCCTTTTATTAATATTACCTTTGACTCACCAGATATCCTTGTTAAAGCAGTCTTAACCTCTTAGAACAGTGGAAGTTTATTTACTCGATGCTTTATTTAATTGCAATAATTAAAGTTGTAGAAGATTATTGCAAATATATATAACCAGCGCACTTCTGCAGATTATTTAACAAAATATTGTATCAAAATCTTTCATTATAACTATAAGGCTATCTATGTAGAACACTAAAACAATACGTAGTTGACATATTCCATTATTTTAAGCTTTCACACCACTAAATTCACTAATCGGAGTATTGGAGTAATGGCAATGGAAAAAAAGTGGAAAGTGGAAAGCACTCACTAAACAACTAATAATAAGTAGTAAGCTATACGATTGTGTTGTGTAAAACAGTGAGCACTGATAGCGTGACGGCAAACTCCAAATTCCAAGCTTCAATTCGTTTCAATTTAGTTTCACTTACTCATCCATGTAAAAGCTGGTAAAAACAGGTTAAATTGTAAACACACACATCACATTACACATTATATATCTTGAAATTGAAGTGAATTACTAAATTCCTCATTAGCCTGCACCTTACACTGGGCTTGGCGTGCACATGCGCGACTGCAACCTGCAACGCAAAGCGATACAATAACGCTATACAAGCTACTATATATTAGCTGATATTAATATGAATGTGCTGCAAACACGACTGCAAAAGAGGAAGATTAGCAGCCAGACTTGCAAAGTTGCAATGCCAGCACCACTGTACTATAGTACTATTATAATATACAATGAGGTCAGAGTCCATCAGATTAGCGTACAATTATCAAGTATCAAGTATACTCACTAGATTTGGTAATAGTACATTCTTTGAACGGTAGATGGAGTACCATATAACTAGACATGTGGATTGCAGACATATATAACAAATATAAATATTTCTTTTCGCGATTAGAATTGACTATGAGTTAATAAGTTTCATTGGTGTGTATATAAATAGTAATTAGTAGCATTTAATATATAATTGAATTTATTCAGATACTGCTAGTTATGGACTGAATTTTGAAATCATATTCTTAAAAAAAATTTTGATCATGGATTGGATTTTGAATAATCTACTTTTGAATTCTATTCCTGAAGTCAAACGATCTATTAATGTTTAAATCTTATAAATTAAATTTATAGTAGTAAAAATCTTCTATGTAGAAAGAATTTTAAACTATTGGTTTGTCGACCAAGTGATGATAAATGTATGGGTTTTTATACGCGAATGCAAAACATTCAAATCGCACAATTAAATGAAAAAAATACATAATTAAATGAAAAAAAATCATGTTGCTAAACTTTGATAATAGTTTCCTAGATTTTGCTAAACTTTACTAAGTATAATGATTAAGCGTAGTCGAAATTTGGATACTTACTAATAAAAAGTCCGTCAAAATCTGTTAAAGTTTATCAAGTTGTCAATGTTTTCAATTTAAACGGGATTAATAGATGAATATTAATATTATATATAAGTATAGTGTCTGGAAATATTTGATAAATTTGTGGCAACATTTGGAAGCTTTAGCAAAGTTTAACAAAATATTAGGTAAAAAGTCAGACAAAGTCTGACATTTTTAGCAAAGCTTTATAACTATATTTATTAATGTCTAGAAATTTTTGGAGAATATCTGGCAAAGCCCACAATTTTAAGTTTATTTCTATAATATACAGTGGAAATGATTTTTTGCAATTTCTTTCATTTTTATTAAACTTTGCTGTACACTTAGCTAATCTTTCCCAAACGTATCAATCTTTTCAAATTTTATCAATGATTTTCCAAGACTTTGCCAATTTTTATTAAAAGTATTCTTAATTTGGCACAAATCCGATCAATAATTGCTGAATTTTTGTACAGAAAGTCAATATCTTATAATCAATATTATCTGTTATATAGTTACCAAGTTAGTATTTTTTGTAGATATTTTTTTACCGTACAAATGTTTTGAAAAAGTTTGTATTCATCTTTAGCCTTACAAATTTTCCTTGCTTCTGGAGCCTCTGAATTTGAAATTGATATTGGTAGAACAGGATTAGGATTAAGATTGGAAAATATTAATGTTCTTTTACTTTATTCTAAAATAACCTATACGAGGCAAAGTTATTATAATTTGTAAACCTGAACCTTTGTTTCATTAGAAATTTTATGAAGAAAATCATATATACTTACTAAAACCGAAATGTTTCAAATTTAACTTCTAAAATCTTATTCAACCAGATCTCCCCAGCCTGTAAATGCCCATTTATATCAGAATCACGTAACTTAATTTCTTCCAAGACGCGAATTATTCGACACAGTTGAATTTGAAATACATTTTGATAATTACATAATTTATTAGTATTTTATAATTGGAGATAATTAGTCTAAGCAGTACAGATAACTCATCCTATAAAGGTGATTTTCATATACAAAAAATGGACTCTTTCAAATAACTTTTTACAAAATTTGTTTGTAATAGAGAAATTAACGCATGCAGGTTTAAAAACTTATAATTAACTGTAGCTAATACACACAGGAATATTAAAAATTATTAAAAATCACTTAAATTGTTTGTATCTCGTATATGTTTGTAAATTGCGCACGTATAACACATATATAAATAATAATAACGTAATTATGAAGAAAAATTGTTGCTTGAGAAGTAATATTCAAATGCGTGAACATGATTTCTAAATAAATGCATATACTTGATAAGTAAATGCATATACTTGATCAGTGAACTCATTCTTTTTTATAGTTTAATGTGGTGATAGGGCATTACGAAGTAAAATTAATTTATTATTAAAATTTTATAATAATATTTAATATGGAGATCAGGTTTCGTTAAGCTTTGGAATAAGAGTGATTAGTATGGAGCATAGTTGCATTCTGTAATAGGAAATTGGAAGGAAAACTTGAATGAAAATATGAAATTTGTATTTCAATTTTTAAAACATTATGTATTTTTATATATTTTATAGAGTTTATTAATTTAATAATAACAATAACTATATATTAATCTAAATATTCTTAGAATAATTTTTACATCAATAGATAATTTATTAGTTGAAAATGAATATCTTTTTTCTAGTTTCTTTAGGGAAAAATCGAAACAAGTACATTTATTGTACATTGTACTTTTAATAATATATAATAGTGTAATAAAGTTTTTTAAGTTTAATTTAATAGAATTAAAACCATTAATATAATTTTTCTCTAGTTATCACATTTTTGTACATCTGCCAGCAAGATTATTTCGAGATATTTTTAAGTAACTCATATCATTGTATTTGAAAGAGAACTTAATATTTATATCTTTCTTGCATTACAATTTACCCCTTTAATCCATTATATATTTTATCCATGTGGTTTCACCAAAATTGTAACAAAGGATCGTTTTGTTCACTATAATCCAAAACAAGAAAACGACTTTATAAAGTCAAGTAAAAAAATATCGTATATTTACTTTTAATTATATTACAAGTTATTCTTTATTTACGTCGCATGCTCATTGAGCGTAGCACATACATACAAAGAACAAATAACAATTATTCTCTCAACTATTCTTCATTATATAAAGCGGCTGAGATGGGCTGAATTTCTATTTGCCAAGATTTTTAAAATGTTTATTACTTTTGCCGCGGCGGCTGCGTTGGTCATCCCGGAAGTTGCTGAAGTAACTGTGCGTGCATTTGGCCCGTGGTCGTTCTACTGGAGCATTGAGAGCTGTCGTCCAGATCATGGAGGCTACGATGCCCAGTGATCGAGCCATGCACAGTAACAATTGATTGTAGTTCATATCTCTCAGCCCGTAAAACTATAGCAAAACAATATTTTTTTCCTTTTATTTTTGAGGATTTTTATGATTTCTATTTATATCAAAACCTTTTCTTTTAATTTTTAATAACAAATAAGAAAATTCTGATTACAGTCCGTATTACTAAATTTTGAAATAAATAATTATTTTAACAAAAATTTTTATTATATTGTCTTTAGTTAAAAAATAATAAATAAATTTATAAGATTTCTCTTGATTTACCTGAAACAATGGAGCTGCAATGGCATTTTGTTCAGCAACCACAGAGTGATTTCTGGCTTTTTTTAGCTGCTTCGTGTAAATATTGGAGATATTCTGAGATAACTGATTAAAGATAAAAAATTAATTTGATAAAATTATTTTATACAATTAATGCACATATTCGATACAGTCTAAGATGACGTTCAGGAGATGCGAAGGGCTTTGCTGCCTTTTCAAAAAGCAACGATCTATCGAGTTTTTTGAACGGATTTTCAGCTTCTGAATACGAATTTTAAGGGTGAAATATTGATTAACTGATAAATAAATTATTATTAACAATTTAATTATGTAAAAGAAAAACGGAACAAAACTAATCATTAGAATGAAAATTTTTGCTATGTTTTAAAGATTTAGAATTTATTTTTCAATTTAAAAGAATTCCTTTTTAGAGTGTGAATATTGAAATGCGCATTAATTATTGTTTAAAAAACTAGCAGCTCAGTTGAAAAATTCTACGTAAAACATAAATTATAAAACAAACAGCGAGCGCAGAGTGTTATTTTATAACTCATATTGATTAAATTTGTAATATTTCAAGTAGTCATTTTATATTTCATCACTGGTATAGGAGTTGGTAACTTATGTCACGAGACGACTTACGCACAAGGAAAATTAAATTAATAATTATATTTTACTATTTCATTACAGTGAATTTAACCAGTATTAAATGTTATTTTACATTACCAGATAAGAAAAATTATAATTTAGAAAAATCTGGTAGGTTTATACTTTTTCATAAAGGAAGAAATCCTAATAATTTTTAAATTCATGCATTTTTTATAATACATTTCAAATAAATATTAGTATTCTAGTCGAATTAATGTAAAAAATCATTTTTTTATACTCTAATAATGTGTTAATTATCAACAGAACTATTAGTAACTAAATGGAATAATTGACGAATTATTCAAATAATTGAATTGTACTTTTGTCGACTGCCCATATACAAATTAATAAATATTTTTTTATTGGTCTTACAGTCCAATCAATGATTGGATAAAAAACACGGATAAAAAAATTTTTCATTTCAAAGAAATATTTACTCAAATAATCTTAAGGAAATTTTTTTTCACATAAAGTTAATATTTACTGGATACACTAATAATTTATTTCATTTTGAGGAATTGAACAACTTTTTCCCAATGTAGCATACGTTATATCCAATATAAATATGTTGGACGAATTACAAATATGCTGTATAAATTTTTACCTTTATTTCCGGATCATTGGGAACATGATTTTTGACGTACTGTTGTAAAACCGTGTATCGCGTGTCTTCAAATTGTGACATTTTATGTCCAGCTATTTGAAATCGTTTTTCAATAAGGGAGTTCACGAAGTTATGTAAAATCTCATTCTTTGGTTCTCGACCAACGGCATTTTGCAACTGCACCAGGAAGTCCATGTACTGAAAATTTTTTAAAATTGAATTAAAAAATTCAAGTAACTTCAATTGTATTTATCAGAAGAAAATTTTTTGCTTGTTAACTGCTATTGAAAAATGTTAAAGTTAAAGAAGTCACAAAGTTGCAAGAATTTTCGTGTTTTTTTTTAATGTGTGCTAACAAAAGTTTTAAAAGATTTTCTACTTGCAAGTGCAGCATCTAGAATAAAACTTTTCTGAAAGTTCTATAGTATTTACTTGCGTAACATTGCGGTAAAACTCGCAAAAGTTTTAAACGTGTTTTATTCTTACGCAAGAAAAAAATTAAGTTCCAATTCTTATTATAAATCAGAGAGAGAGAGAGAGAGAGAGAGAGAGAGAGAGAGAGAGAGAGAGAGAGAGAGAGAGAGAGAGAGAGCGAGAGAGAGAGAGAGAGAGAGAGAGAGAGAGAGACAGAGACAGAGAGAGTGAGACAGAGAATCAGAGAGAGAGAGAGAGAGAGTGAGTCAGAGAATCAGAGAGAGAGAGAGAGAGAGAGAGAGAGAGAGAGAGAGAGAGAGAGACAAAGAGAAAGTTTGCTAAAGTACAGAGAAACTTCTTTTACGGTGATTTTCTGTATTTCTAAAATTGCATGTATAGTGGGCGTGCGAAATACGCATTGCACCTTGTATTACTATACGCACTTGTCGAAAAGTACCGCTCGTAGGTTCATTGGCGTATGCAAGAACACCTGCTGCTAAAGCTCGACTCGCGTCCGATTGGCTAGATCCCATAATTTGAGCCACGTGCGCCCCTGGTATACCTCCATCATCGTCCCTGTAATCAACATAATTAGTACATGAATTATAATAAACGATAGAAATTTATATATAGCGTAATTTAAAAACTGCCAAACTCCTGAAAGATCAAGCAACATTAGATTATCGATATATGTAAACCAAGAAAACTTTTTTAGCGAATTAATTTAATTGTAGTCAAATAGATTATAAAAAAGTATTATTTCAGGCGTTGTTATTCAATTGGAAGAAAATATTTTTTAAATAAAATTAGAATTACTTTATCAAATTAAACTGCTGTTTGATTCAATGCAACTATTTGAATATTTTTACGAAATATAAAATACAAAACATATATATTTGGATTTAGTCTATTTTTTATTTTATCAGTCATAGAAAGTTGTTAAAAAACATCAAATAAATTTTAGGTGAATAATTTTTAATGTATGATATTTTTTTTTGTACATGCAATAGAAAAAATTTTCAACATTATTTTTAACTCTAAGTTTAATACATTATTAATATTATATAATATATAAAGCAAAAATTTCAAAACAGTGTTTAGTAAAAGAGTTATTTTATACATATATTTTTTAGATAATCCTATACTTATTATAAGGTGGTTCTGTTAAGTTCCTCACAGGTTTTCTGCAGCAGTAAATATATCGTGGCGCAAATAACGTCGCATCTTTTGTCTAAGTAGTGAATTTTGTAGTATAAAATATTTAGCATTTAATAATAAGAATTCACTTTTTATGTGAATAGATATTCGAACGCTAGCGCTGATGAGCTAAAATAATTTCTTATTAATATTCGTAAATGCTTAAAACAATGTTAAAAAAACAAGTCTCAAGGTGCGATGATTCCAAAAAGTTCATTTATTATAAATAAACGGTGTAGTTAAAAATTATAGTATATATTCAGCCGAATCAGATTGAACATTTTAAATCTGAGATCGTGATTTTAAAAATTAAAACAGCGAATCTGTTTTCGTCAACGGAAATTCAAGATATTATTCAATTTAATATAAAAAAAATTATATTAGATCGATTCTAGCTTTTTTCAAGTCAAATTTTCAGTCCCAATGATAATAAATCAAGACATACCAATAAAAATTCAAATAATTCCAGCAAATATCTGTATGAACTTTTGCGGCAAGTGATTACATAATTTTTTAAATTTTAGTTTTAAAAAATTCCAAAACGATTTTAGATTCATAAATCAGAATGATCTCTAAAGTTTCTAATTATTATTCAAATAAGTTTAGATTTTTTTCTTTTTAAATTTTTAGAAGTTGACAGCCCATTTGTAATCACTGATAATAAAGAGCATAAATAAGAAAACATATCTTCTAAAAATTAGAACATTATATCTTTTTCTTATAAACAAGTAGGGTTCGAAATATTTTTCTTTTCGTAGAATTAATTCGTAGATTATTTGGAACATATACGTATTAATTTCTTTCATTGATTAGTACATCCAACTTAAATAATTCGTATATATAAAACTTTTTATTAACAATACAATAACTTACAATAACAAAATAAACTCTTATAATACATAACAATAAAGTTGTAAGTAAATAGTTATCTAAAATTCAACAATGGTAAGATACCTATAATTATAAATATTAATTTTTTAGTTTTACTGATTTAAAAACAATTGATAAATTTGTATCAATATTTTCTCATCAGTTGTAATGGAAGTTTTGCCATTAATATTTTTTCTGAGCAGTGTGCGAATTCCATCTAAACCTTCTTTTATAGCTGTTTGCTGTAAAATTTCTTTATTAATTCCAGCGTTAGCCATTTTATTAATTATGCGCACAGGTATGTTGCTCTCATATTCTTTGAAAGAACATTTATTACTTAATATTGCAGATTTAGTTTCTCCTTCAAGCAAAACTTGATCAATGCCTTTACTGTATTTCTTTATAGTATCATCTGTGATACCTATTTTATCCATAACTTTTTTTAACATTTTTATGTCGTTTGCAGCATTGTGTAAACATTCGATATTCTCTACAGGTAAGAAGTCCTTAACTAGTGCTTCTAGGGAAAATTTTTTCCCTTCGCTTACTCTCTTTTTAAGAACATCTTTCGAAATAATTAAAGAATCAGCAAAACCCACTACTACCGATTTAAAATCATCCATTAATCCTAAATGAGATGCAAGATGTAACATCCTTGGCATATCAAATCTGTATTGAATAAAAAATTTTTAATGTAAGCAATAAAAATTTTAATAATTGATAAGTATCTGTTCAAATTCCAAATGGCTGATACCTAAAACAATTATGCGCAAGTAAAATAACAGGACACTCGAATTTTTTCAAATATCCAATAAATCTCACAAATGCCACTTTAGATGAAAATGACTTCACTCTTTTATCTTCGTAATATAGAATTCTGTCAATACATTTTAATCCCGTCACTGCAGATGCACTATTCGATATCGGTTTAAACGGATTAATATAAATGTCGAAAGACGTCTCTTTTGTACAAGCTGCGATCTGCAACACAAATATGAAGTTATGCTTCAAAAGCAGCTTGATGCAATTGCGAAAAGTCAATTTTCTCAAAACGGAGCTCATATATTGCAAGTAGAAAAATAGTTAACATGAATATTTTTGAATATGTAGCCATACAGAATATGAATCTTAATAGTATAAACATTAACGGAAGAAAATGTTTTATGTACAATATATTTGAAAAATTTCAAGAAAAAATCATGTCATGCTACATTGAGATGGTATTACTTGTTAGAAAGTTTTGCCAGGAATTAATAATTTAATTACCTGACAGATTTTGTCATATTTCGATAAGCCAGTCGTTTCTAAATCAAAAATTATAACTTTACTGTTGTGTTTTAGATTTTGCGCTGTGCTATCATTATTTTGGAAAAGGCGATTAGGAGGTGTCAAATTATTTTCGAAGGAAGCTTTACTTTCTTGCGTCCGATCTCTGTTACGACATATAACATTTTTAAATGAAGACGATCTTCTCAATTGAAACTTGCTTCTTTTCATTGTAATATTTTTGCTAGAACTCGTTTGTCTTTCAACAGTTAATTCCTCTGTCATTTTCTTACTATATTTATCTATGCCATGGCCTAATAATACTGTCGTTTTATCATAAACAGATGAATTAATAAACTTGCGATTAATACTGCTTAGCGATGCATTTGCTTTATGCCTTCCCTCCAATTTATTGTTGTCTAGTAAATTATTTAATAATTCATATCCTTGGATTGAACTTGTACTTAAAATGTTCGAAGTGTCATTGTTATTTATTATTTTCTTTGATAATTCTAGGTCTAAAGAAGATTGTTCTAAATCCTTTTTGCATTTCGTTCTTTCTACATAACACAAAGACATTTGTAAATAACAGTTATCTATATAATAGTAACTGAAAAACAATAAATTATGAACTTATGAAATAGAAAAGCATAATTACCAATATCGGGAGAAGTTTTAGAATTGCAGAACAAGCTAAACCATGTATTGTTTTTATGAGAGATATGATTTGCTCGAAAATCTGCGCCATCAGAATCCTTTCTATATCTAGTTAGAGATACGTAAATGTAAATCGAATTGGTTATTTTTAAATTATAAAATAAAACAATGTGTGAATGATAAATGTACGATGAGTGTTATTTGTACTTATCTAGTATATAATAAAGACTTTTTAACAACAATTAATTATTATGCTATCGGTAATTATGAATGTATCCTATTCAGATTTCCAATTGAGTTTTGGTGAATGTATTATGCAACAATTAGCTTCTCCACCAAAAGGTATAAAAATAATTATTTTTAAGTCTTACAATTTACTAACACGAGAGCCAAAGTGAATATGAAAACTGTAAAATTATGCTATTTCTATAGTTTTACCGGTTTTTATCGTTAGATGTTCAATAAATTATTAACAAAAAGTATTGTATTAAAAAAGGATGAACAAAATAATATTTGGCAAATAAATTAATTCAAA
Organism: Sycobia sp. Sy_11; assembly: GCA_018907035.1. Classification (NCBI taxonomy): domain Eukaryota; kingdom Metazoa; phylum Arthropoda; class Insecta; order Hymenoptera; family Epichrysomallidae; genus Sycobia; species Sycobia sp. Sy_11. Next base: position 69,825 of record JACCIC010000089.1, read on the forward strand.
GCTAAGGCTATGAAAAATTGAATAAAAATACATTTTTTCAACGATTCATAGATTACTACATCTCTCGTTTTAAATAAATATTTTTAGAACGCGCGAATCTCTTAGGAACATTTTGAAAAAAATTTATTAATATTATATGACAAATGTACGATAGAGATTGTCTCAAATATATATTTTATCGATAATATTAGGCTTCTTTGTAAATTGTCCATGATATTATTGATGAAAATTATAGAACAGACATTCCACACAAAGACCGGTTCTTATGCAGCATGTTTGGATTGTATAAATTGTTCGTAATATTATACACGATTTATCACTGAAAAGTCATCGATCGTTTTCTATTAAAAAAGCTATCACACACATTGTTCAACATATGTAAAAAAAATTCAGTTCAAAAAAACGTACCAAATCTGCTTCAATATTCCCTCTAAAATTGTTATGATTTTTCTCCTTTCCAAATTCTAGATATATTATCATGTTATAAGAAATTTAGTACACTTAACATTTATAATCAAATAAAAATATAATTTGAAGAAAAAAATAATATAAAATATTTGGAGCCAATGTTCGTCAATTACAGCAATTGAATCTATGAATTTCATCGTTTGTAAATCTTGATCATATGTCCAAATTGATTTCTTGCAGAACCATAATGTCTGACGAGTTAAAAAAATATAAAATATATTATTTGATAAGACATAAGAGACTTTTCTCACTTAGAATTCAAAATAATAAAAATAAATATATAATTACTAACCTTTCAAGGAATAAAGAATTTCGGATTCAAAAGATTCTGACAAGCTGCCTATGATTTCTTCTTATTCCATATTCAGTGGCACATCATCATTATACGTCTATTTATATACGTATATATTACATAAATCTCGATTTTACATTAATTTATATAGCGCGCGCGGATCACTATATATATTAAATTCCAATTTTAAAAATAATAAATAACTATAATTCTTGCGGTCTTCGAGATAATAGCTTATGATTGATTATAAAAAAATCAATTTTGAAGATATAATTTTATTTATATATATACTGAATGAAATTTGGAGCTTATCAACAGAAACCACCTTAATATTATACATGTATCTTAAACTGTATTGCAATTTTCGAAATTAAATATACACTTATTGTACAGAATTTGATTCTTAGTTCTAATATAATTTATATTTTAATCAAATAGAATACAAAAAAAAAACAGAATATGCGGTAAATGAATAGCCAAAAAAATTATTATTCATTTGCTATATTCTAGAAGCCAGACGGATTTCACCGCCTTTTTATTTTCACAGGTTTTTTAAATGTTAAATATGTTAATGACAATATATTTACTATTCTCTCAGCATTCTCTCAATATGCATGAAAAAAATACTTTAGTGGGTCTATGACTTTTAAAAAATCAGCGAAACTTCGTCAGAACACACACACACACACACACACACACACACACACACACACACACACACACACACACACATATATATATATATATATATAGAATGAACCCAACTTCAATAATAGTAATACATAATAATGGTTTATCTGGTCGAATAATTATATGCTAAAATTCGGACTCACGCGTTGACGGCGATGAAGAGCCTGAGGAAGTCGGCCAGACCCTGCTTTTGTTGCTCAGTGAAACTGTCGGTCGCGTTGTGCAGGCAGTCCAGAAAGAACTCGACCCAGTCGGTTTTCTCGAGATTGAGCGGCGTCGGCCGCGAGTCCCCCGAGCTGACCAGGGCGACGATGGCGGGCAGTGAGGCCAGCAGCTCCATGCTGTCCTCGTAAATGTGCTGGTGATGGAAATATACATATGCATGTATATATTGCGATAAGGGATGTATCATATATATATATATATATATATATATATATATATATATATATATACGTATATACATATATATGTTAAATGATTGATGGGGTCGTTGACATGTTCCCGCGCTCTTATATCGATCGGGTCAATTTTTTGTAACAGTTTTATATTCTCCTATACACGGCGCGCCTCAACCAGGCTTTGGTTTGCTAAAATTGACGATGAAAAATGAGGAATTCTGTTTTGATCGGCATATTTCTAGAATATAATCCCATCTGAATGAAAATCGTATTTATCCTACTTTTCAGGAAAACTAAAAAAATATATATTTACATATATATCAACTTCTACCGATTAGCTCTGAAATAATGAGAGGTACTCTTTACATTAAAACGCTTAAATTTTTTTTGCAATTATAATAATACAAATTTGTAAATAAAAACAATTATCTATTATATTTTCATATAAATGACATATCGTAAGTTTTTTATTAGAGGCCTACATTAATTTAATTGCAAGAACTATCAGTAAGTAATAATTCGGTGACTCCGAGTGCAATTTCCGATTTGGGCCGATTGACACAAACATGTCCTAAAAGATTTGCACTGGTTTTATATAAAAATACACCACATATCTTGTGTCTGATTAGCACCATTATTTGGATGCATTATTGAGTACATTAAATAATATTTTTTAAAATATTTATTAATACACACTTATAATATATGCGATATTTAAAAAAATTGGTTTTATGCTTATTTTACGTTTTGAAACATTGAAATTAATATAATACACGTCTGATTTACCGACCTACTTTGATCATAGTCATAATTCCGATTTCCTGTTTTTTATTTAAACAGCAAGACATTCTTCAAAACGATTTTTTATTATATGAATTTTTAAAGTCTCTAAATAATATCATTAACACTTACTGAAGCTTTTTACAGATAATTAATTTGACTGCTGTTAAATGCAGGTACATGCGCTGCTCTCATAGAAAAATAATTGTGAATTACTTTACTTATAACTGAGCAAGGAGTTGCACAGCGTTAATTATATAAAAAAGCTTTGCGAGGTGTTAGTATAAAAGAAATTTTGTTGAAAATATTGTGCATGTAGAAAATTTTCTTATATTCATTTATTTAATGAATTTATAGGATTAAATTATATTTATGAACTACTATCTTAGTAAAAACAGTTATCATATGTTATTTATAAAAATATCTAATACATATATTTTTTTATTTACAAACTTATATTATAAAAGAAGTATTTTGATATCACTTAACCTATTATTTCTTCTATTTTTAATTATTTCAGGATAAAATATAAAGGTATTATATATATTTTAATTATGCGCAAAAAGGGAAGACATGTAAAACAAAACTATTTTTTGAATCGTGTGTGTGTGTGTGTGTGTGTGTGTGTGTGTGTGTGCAGGGGTATGGACTGACCTGCTGATAAATAATTTATCAATTTATGTGGAATATCGAAATGGGGCGCAAATCTAATTTACACACACGCGTGCGCGCGTCTACCGACAAGCAGGCGAATGATATTTTTCAATCTGTTACATCATGGTGTTCCTGACGATAACCGCGCAGGCCAATCAGCTCGTCCATACTATAATTGATGGTCTAAACGCGCGCATAGATAATGGAATTCGCACCCAAAATTTGACGCTAATTATATTCGTTGCAGAGAATATCATTTATATGGATATATACGTTGAATTAAATAATCGATTCAATAATATATATATATATATATATATATATATATATATATATATATATATATATATATATAGTTTTTGCAACTTAAGAAGTTTGTATTTATTATACTTACTAAGTTCATATTAATCCTTTGCGTAATTTTTTTCATAATGACTACTGTTATATGTTAAGGATTATCAAAAAATCCACGAAATTTAATCTGTCTCATCTGAAGTTCATCTTTTTCTTTCAAAAGATACCCTAAATATGTTTCAAATGTTGTTCAAATGTGCTGATTTCAAAAGTTACGACTTTTATATCGAAGGCAAAGATCGTTCGGAATCCGAACCAGCCAAAAAAGGTTTTAAAGTGAAGAATTGGAAGAATTCCTAGATGAAGAACCGTATTAAATACAAGAAGGACTCGCTGTATCATCGGAAGAAACAAGTCAAACATTTTCAAAACCTCTAAAATCACTGGGATTCATCCAAAAATTAGGTGTGGCGCACGAACCGAAGCCGAAAAACGATGAAAATCGTCTTTTGAATTGGAAATTTTTTCTTCGGCGCCGCAACATGAAAAATGGACATGAAAAAACCAGGACCATCGTAGTCAGAGCCAAAAATCGATGCATGCAAACAAAGTAAGACTCTGAATTTGGCGGGGTTAGAAGGATGAACTCTATTATGAACTGCTGAAGAAGGTCAAATAGTCTATGGGACATTATACCGAACATAATTAATACATTTATAGCGAGCGTTGCAAGAAAAACGGCTAGAACGGGAGACTAGACACGAAACAAAGCTTGATGAACAATACTTTAAATGACCAATTTTTTTAATTTGTTATTAAAATAAAACCCTAATTTTCATTTCGAATTACGAACTTTTTAAGTCGCCGACTTAATATATATATGCCAAATAAGAGCTTTTTACATATATCTACTTTTAGAATTTATATTTTAATTGTACAGATTTTTTAACTGCTTTATTTTTTAATATTGTACATGAATATATCAATTATGATGGAGAGTGAAATGAATAGTTTTCACTGAAATTCAACTAAAACAATAAAACGTAGTGTGTTGTCTGCTCTAGCATATATAGGTTTTCCATGATTTTGTTATCTAAGAGCATAATATATTACGCGTCATTATGTATAGACATATGTAAATTGTAGCTTAATGAAAGCTCGTGATAAATTACGCATATATAATAAGGTTATCAGTACATGACATTTTATATAAAGCGAATGAAAATAAACTCGCGAAGGAAAAGATATATAGATACAGAAAATGAATTTTCAACTCTACTTTTCCGCTCTTTCGTGTTTCTTATCCATGTATACAATCTCCCCGTAGAAATTTTATAACGGAAATATGGTCTACACAGATACCAATACATACATACATACATACATACATATATATATATATATATATATATATATATATATATATATATATAAGCACGTTTGGTTAATGACGACTCGTTTGTAACCCACCCGGTAAGTTGCATTCGGCGGCGGCGACGGCGCCGCCACGGGACGGGGACTGATGGGAGATTAGCGCCCGCCCGCGGGTCCTTTGTTTATAATGCGCCGCCGCGACGCCATTTGTCCGAATTACAAAAGGATTCGCGACATCTGGCGAATTCGAGCGTAGGATGTGTATAGGAGTAGGATGCGGGGCGAAGCTTAAGCGCGCCCGCTCCCGTAACAATTTGAAAATAAATCAAGCGATTACACGAACTCTCTGCACTGCTGGTATGTATATATATATATATATATATATATATATATATATATATATATATATATATAAAAGATATTTATAAAGCTCTGTCGCCGATCGAACCATCCCTACCCGCGCTCCGCTGCACTTGGCGCTCTGAAGATGAAAAAGGAGTGTCTTTCCGCGCGATATGCGCGCGGGTGAATCGATAAAAAAAATGATTTACGCGTACACGTCGTACAAAGATGAAGTAGCTAGAGGTGAAAGGAAATTAATAAACGGACTTTTGGATTTTGTCGCGCCGATTGAGATGAAATTTTAGAAAAATTATACATTTTGATTTGTGTCTTTATGATAATGCGTTAAAATTTTATGATTGTTGTATTTATTTCACTTAGTTTAATAATAAAAGTGTATATATACACAATTTTAATTAAAACTTTCTATATTATGAATCATCAATTTTTTTGATAACATTGTATGTTATTATTATTGAATACGATTATTATCTGCAAGACCGCATCAATAGCAATCTGACATTAAAATTGGTCTTGTTCCCTTTTTTAATATTTTAGAAAATATTTTATAAAACTTAATCAAAATGCGTGATTCAAAGATATCATACTCTACTTCTTCGTATTTTCAGTTTAAAGATAGCGTTCAATTCTTTAGTGACATTTTCAATGATCTTTATTTCGCGCTTTTTAATTACTATAATGATTCATTTAACAATAAAAATGTAATTATTATCTGCTTAAATACATATAAGAAAAAATTGTCAAATAATGTTAAATAAAAATTTTTCTAATAAAATGCGTACCTAAAATTTTTACATTATCTGTACGAATATTAGTCTGATTGTATAACTTTTATTCATATGATTTAAATATGTACTTTGTATACGGATGAGTTCTTGTACACATATTAGAATATTATGAGGCTTTATATGGCCAAAGCAACCAATTACTTGGAATTAGTTTGCGGAATTAACCAACCAAGTAATCTAACCACCGTGGTTCTTTCAAATATTAAATTATATTACGATAATTAATTAATGTATAATTAAGTTTTAATTAACAGTATGCAAATAATATTTATGTTTAATATTATTCCATTTTCAATAAAAATATCTTCATTTTTATTTAAAGAGACAAGAATGTGGAATTCCTTATTTAATAATAAACGTTTTATTATTAAAAAGACTTAACATTGAAGTGCTCTTAAGCTATGTTGGATTCCAGTATTATTTTAATTAATTTCACTTCGTCTTTTTAGAATATTTTAGCGCTGTTAAAATTGATAATTTTACTATGTACAACAGACATTTAAATTTATGAAGATAAATCATTTCTGATCAAACTGATAGTTAAAAATACTACAAAAAAAATTAATTGAATATAACATATTGCTTAGTTTTTGAAGGAAAACTTTTGCGATATATTTGAAGAATTAAATCTTCATCCTAATAACGTAAGAAGTTAATTTTCTGTAACCCCGCTTTGTAATATTTTCATTAATGAAATTGCTATGTAAATTAAATAGAATCGAACATACGGAACATTAGTTTTAACATCGTTATTTAGTATGATTTGAAAGTTTACGCTAATAATAAAAACGATAAAAATTTATCCAGAAACACTTAATATAAAATAATAATTAGTAATAATTAACATTAAGAAAGAGATAAAAGTAAATAGTTCTGAAACAGTCGGTTTCATCTCAGTATATATATATATATATATATATATATATATATATATATATATATATATATATATATTTCTCAAAAAACTAATTCTTTTATTAGTATATATTAAATTTAATATTCAAAGAGTATATAGAGCAATAATTACAAAAATTCAAATATAAACATCCAATAATTCATTTTATTTGTAATTACATCATATTTTCAAAAATTTTATTTTCGCAATGATTTTTGTTGAGAATCTTTTATTCTTCCCTCAATGTACAAAGATCTCGAACTTAGTAATTATGATTGATTCAACGATAACGAAACAAATAAAAAAAATTTTCTCTCAAAATTGTTGGTCTCGCCCCTTAAATCACCCTGCATTTCGTCAGATTGTTCTCGAATAAGCTGTCCAAAAACGCAATTTTTCTAAAATACATCCTTTTCGAATTTAAATGCTCATTTTTGGGAAATTTCATAAATTTTCTGAATAATCTTATAGCTAGAAAAATAATGGAATAGTACATTTTGAAGTTGTCCTTTATTTAATTTCAATTGTACAGCATTATGTCGAAAATTCAGTGTAAACACAATTGTTCTTATGCTTTTTCGTTTTTGCTGAATGTGACGTAATGAAAATGGTTAAGATATTTTAATGCCTGAGGCTTATTTTTTGTTTTGAAAAAAATATCGAATATAACTTGAAAGCAATAATCAAGTTTAGAATATGATCTAGACGAAAAATTCTAAGGTTTCGAATTACGTAAAATGCCCCATGAAGGAGGATAAAAATGGTCAAGAGCTGCGTCTTCGTGAAAACACCGAGTTTTTTTAAATAACGCTGTCAAATTAACATTACTTATAGTGGTTTAACTGAAAAAACATTTTTATTTAATGTATTTTTCGACGAAGAAAAATATGTTCATGCTTAATATTCGAAAATATGACCTTTGAAACAAATGTCTTTTGAATTAGGTCCATTTTTCTCTTTACAAATAGATTTTTTTGTTAAAAAGCTAAACACATTTTCTAATATAATATATCGATTTATACTAGATTCTTCAGAATATAGTATACGAAACTATCATGAAAGTAAAGACTAAAGGCAATTTCTGTACTGCGTGAAGTAAAATAAATTTTTTTTATCACTCGTAAAACACGTACTTTACTGCACGTACGCCCTAAATAGGCACAGAAGAGTAGACCACAATAGCGAACTACCATACTCGCTTTACCACCTGCTCGAAGAGCTTGAAAAATGTATATTACACGTTGCTTCAACCACGTTGTACAAAAAGCATGTACGTATCAATGGAGTAAAGCGGACAAGCGCAGGCACTGTCTGCTTATACAGTTCGTGCTTTGCTCGAGCCAAAAGTTCGAACCAGCGCCTGTATATGCAATTTTCACTTTACTCAATTGCTGATGCAGGCATAAGGAGCTATTTCACACCGTTTCAACGTCCAAATAAAATATCGTTACAAATATCTATCGCGAAATATCTATGCTATTGCGTAAGACGCGCCGTCGAGCAATTTTCGATCCTTCCCGTACAATATATACCAACATCCTGACAAAGTTTGATTTGATCCTGCGAAAATATTTTTTCGATTTCGAGCTACGTTGAATGTAGCTTATATAATTTACCGACGCAAAATACTAAATATCCAATATACGATTGTAAAGAACGAGCTTACCTCCCAGTACGTGTAGCTCATTGCCCCGGTCTGCACGGCCTTCTTGTAATGCTTGTCGGCGTCTAGAGCGGTGAGCGCAATCGCCAGCCTGCCGACCGGTGGCACGTTCTTGGGCAGCGCCCTGAGGACGTTGCCGACGACGCCGCCCACCTCGCCCGAGGACTCGGACCACCACCAGTCCTTGCGCTTGTCGCGGCGCTGCATCCAGTCGGCCATCAGGGACTCGGTCTGCTCGTGGGTGGGCACGTCGCCGGTGAGCAGGAGCCAGAACACGGCCTCGGGACTGGGCGACTGGCCCCGGCGGGGCAGCAGGTCGAAGAGCTCCGGTATCGAGAGACCCCTGTACTTTATCTGGAGGTGGAGGGTGGATGTATATGTAGTTTTATACGGCCTTCGTTTTACGTTCCGGAAGCTTTGTAGGATTGAGGGGATCGGTCAGTGTTCATTGATCGTAAAACATATTTTTCGTATATGCGAATATTTTCAGTATTGTATTTGTCCAAGTATAATTTTTTATAAATTCTATTAATTATCTATCTGCATTCGCGCGACATATGTCGTCCAGTTTTACTATAAATTTCGAAAACTTGTACTTGGGGCAATTATACTAGTCACTCTTTGAACCTAGCTTTTGTAACAAAATTTTATCCAATATATATATATATATATATATATATATATATATATATATATATATATATATATATAAATTGTGTGAAAAATTAAAGAGATATAATTCTAAGTCTATCCTGGGAAAGAGACTTGTCTTCTATCTTTAGAATCGATTTTACATTCAGCGCATAACTTTATTAGTTACTTAATATACTTTTAATTTAATTGTAACTCTAAATGTTCGAAAGAAAATTTTTATATAATGACGTGACATGTTAACCTTGTAAAACGTAGATAAATTAATTGTTATTATCCGAAACCTGTATATTTTCGAGCATCAAGTTATAGCTAGTTCATGATCCGATAACTTTTTTATTTATTTTTCAAGTAAGCTAAAAATTTAACCAAAATTTTTAAAAATTATGCACTTCTGTTTTTTTTTAAATGAAAAAAATCAGATATTTGAGCAATATTATTAATTTTAAGTATCCATTTTCGATATGAACCTATTATGAATAAGATTGAAATTACTACACTCAAAAATGTCGACTTCGATTTCAGAAAGATTTATTCTTTTTAGCTCCTACTCGCATCATTGAGTAGTAGTAAGAATACCCTTGAAATCAATATACACTTAATCGCAATGCAGACTTATTTATAACTGCCAAATTCGGTGGAAAGCATTTTTATTTCAATAATCAATGCAAATACATAATAATTAATTACTACTCCTCTTATTTTACAGTATTTAATTGCTGTACAATTAATCAATTTGCTGTTTAGTTTTCTGTCAGAAATCGAAATTGATGTCTCTTGAATATTTCATGGAGTGATATGATATTATGCCTCTACTTTTGGTATTCTTAGCCTACTCTGATACAATGGCATTAAGCTGTTATTGTATATTATACAATACGATTTAATTAATCAATATACTTTATATTATATCTACTAATTTAAATTTATGTATATGTATAAAGAGTACATTTAATTATGCTGTTTGTTTTATCGACCGAGTCCAGTGTTTTGTCAGCAATTAAGAAAGTATGTACTTATTCATCAAACCAAATTTGACGAAAAAAATTGCATCTGCAACAATGCGTTCGTTATTTTTTTTATGATTTTTTAATATTTGTAAGTATCCTTTGCTATTTCGTTTTCTAATAAAGTATAGAATATTCGTATACTTGAAACTCGTCCAAAAAAGCCGCCAAATATACAAAAGCCGCATCTGCCTCGCGCGTTACATTCCCAACCCTCTTGGCTCTGTTTTTCACCTCTTTTTTATCGCCAGTCCCGCGATTTCGTCGTCGAAAACACTCGCGTCTTCTGCGCCACCGACTTGACGTTACAGGACGGCGCCGCCGCGGAGTAAGATATATTTACGGTATTATGCGCTATAGAGAATACGAAAGAGGGAATGTCGCGGGCTCTTCTTCCATTTACGCCCGAATAAATCGATTTCCGCGAATATATATTCACGTTACCGGAACACTAAGATAAGCGGCGTATAGCGACAAGTATACCTATATGTAACATAAAAAGTAACGCAGCTACCGATCTCAATTCTATATTTTAGAAAAAGTTTTTATATTGCTTTTGACGAACCCTTTATCTTTTACATTGAATATTGCGTACTCTGGAAAAGTCTATAAATTAACGGGAAAAGCTAAATTATCATTTACGAGTAGATTTTCAACGTCAACGACAAAGCATATGGATCGATTTTTTTTCGAATTGAAGTAAAGGCCTCGGAATTTTACTGCGTAACTCTAAACCGTGAATTGTGTTTATATAAATATTTAGGCATGCTCACGGCCAAGCTTTTATCAACTGAGCAGAAAGTCGTCCACTATAAATAATATTTTATTTGTAATCATTAAACCGGGAATTTTCATGTAACACAAGGTATTGAAATGAGAACGCTCTTAAAATTTGTCTTATAATTAGTGGTTATAACATTTAAAAAACCTTCTCATTTCCACCTCGCTTGATGAATTTGTTTGAAACTTTGCAGCGATATAATTAAGCGTAAAGTGAAGGGCATATGATTGATTAAAATTCGTAATAGTTTGAACATTTACGTATAATAATCTTTAAAGCGTGTCGGTTTTGAATCAATAGATATAGAAGCGCAGTCGTTAGTACGTTAAAAGCTGTAAATATTATTATTAGCTTCCAAATACTGAAACGTATATAACCAAAACTGTAATCAAATTTAGTCGTTATATTAATTAGCTGGAGTTATCAATGAATATTGGGTAAACCGTTCTTTTAATACATATTTTTTATTCATTATTTCTGTGATTTAATCATTTTAAGGCATAAGTCCTGTAATGGTTGAATTTGCATAATCAGATATGAAGATTAAAGAGTTTCTCCTCGTAAGCCGCTTAATTTAGTTCGACTAGATATGCGATCATTATCCCTTCCTTTAATTATCAACGAAAACTATCTTTATCATTCTATATAATATTTGTATTAACATCCTTAAGAATATATAATTTTATATTTATTTGCATAGTTCTTGAATAACCGTTTATTATTATTTAAGATTTTTTAATTATTTATAAATAATTTATTTACTGTCTACCCTTATATATATTTTATTTTATTAACAGAAATATTTCATAGTATTCTGCTCATTATAGCAAGATATGTTGTCATTTATAAAGATATTGTATTAAAAACTGTTTTTACTGTTTCTATAACAGTACATTTACATTTTTTCAATTGAAAAACTAAATGTTCTTATTGGGTAAAAAGTAAGAAAATTCGACTGTTTCTATTTATTTTTCTCTTTTTTTTCTGAGACACGCAGTTTGTATATTCTTTCATGAATACATATTATATGGAATACATATTATTATCATCGATTTAAATATTAGCCAAAATTAACCATATTAATATAGATATCTAAGAATCTATACAGTTGCTTGACAGTTATGAATCATGAAATTTCGTACTCTGTAATTTAAATAATTTATAATATTTGTGTTAATACGGATATCGTAGTATAAGCGATACAACAAGGTTCAGTTACGTTGATATTAATGCAACATTGAATATGAACACTCGAATAAATTTGATAATTTATAATTTCTTATACGAAAATTAATCAAAATTAATTACTATGACTCTCTATCGGCGTGTTGTTATCAGGGCCTTAAATATATATCTTCTTAAATATCGTACCAAATTCATTATTATATTTATCAAACAGTCTATGATAGTATTAACACGAACACTTCACTGATAACAAAAAAACCAAGACCGCGTATAATTCTAGTTTCTAATATGCGCGCGCGCGCGTGTGTGTGTGTGTGTGTATGTCGCTTACGCCGCACGTGGAGTCGACCTCCGACGTCTCCCTGATCAAGGCATCGACGCCGTCGAGTCCCCGGTAGATGTCGTTGACGGTTATCTGACTGACTACGTCGAGGCCGTGCATCTGTCGAAACTTGCGCAGCAGGTCGTGGTGGAGTGGTATCTTCTCGCAGAGGGCCTCCTTCAGGTCATTGCTGGTGCTCGGCGTGCCCCTGGTCATGCTCAACTGTTTTTCGGGAATTGAAAAGGCGGAGGAAGAGAGAAACAGAGATATAAGAGAAGAGGCAATATAGAATTACAATTGCAAATGGGAAAAGCTGGACAATTATGTGGGGGAGATTGGCAAGAAGTCAAATACGTTTATATAAATATTCAAGTGAAAAAAATGATCCAGCTTTTCCTATTTTAACTTTAATACATCGAGGACAATTTTCACACTCTGTAGAAAAAATATCTAGTTACGGAAATTGAGATATTTGCTCAAATTCATGATTATCTACATCATTTTTAATTCTTAATAGCTTTAAGAAAGGATTTTTTATCAACTTTGAAAAATTTGCAAAAGTTCAAAACAATAGTGAACTAAAGCATCAAAGTTAAATAAACGAAAGAGTAGTTTATATATATATATATATATATATATATATATATATATATATACATATATATATATATACTCATCAACAAAACTATTGCAACAACTTGATTTTTTTCTAAAAATTGTGAAACTTCGTAACTTCGCTGCTGATTCTGTCTATTCCGTGGTTCATTATTAGAGATTTGATTCACTAATAGATTAAGGTACTTTAAAATTTAAAAGCAGCTTGTATAACTTAAAAATTTGCAAAGCTTGACGACTTGGACCATTTTTTATTTACAGTTTTGATAACGGGTAATTCAAGTTGAATTCTTTCTCTTTAATTTAAAATAATATATAATTCACTACGCGATTGAATTTACAGCTTTCTTAGAGTATTTAAAAAAAAATTAAAAATTACATTATTTGGCGATAAAATGGAGTATATTAAAATTTAAAATAACATTTTCGAAAAATCACAAAAATAAATAAAATTTTAATAGAAGCATATAAACAACATAAACGCGTTTATAAAGGCATATGGTCTTTTGACGGCCAGTTTGATGCGCAAATGTAATTATAAAGCTTTTCTCGCGATGCATATTGGATCACGATAATATTACTATGGTGTAAAAACATGAAAATAGGATAATAATTTTTTGTGAACGTTATTTAAATCACTCATAAATCATAAAATTCATTATCAAATCCATAAATTCGTAAACAGAGTTTGTTTTAATACGAATAATGCCTATATAGTCAACCTCTACAAAACCTGATTTTCAGTGTTGTTTTTTTTCTTTTTAATAATGTAGAATGACACAGAAAAATCATAGATAAAATAAAATTTTCTTTTAAAACAAGGAGAAAGAATTCAATTTTCAGTGTTCGTCATCAAAAATAAAAAAAAAACAATTATTCACGTCTGCATGAGTTTGCAAACTTTGTTTTGAGTCTCAAAAAATGTTCCTGAATGTCAAAGCTAGTTAATCTATGAATATCTCTAAATGTAAAAATAAACTGCGGAATCGTAAACTCGAGATCTTAGGCTTTATTGAAAAAAACATTGAAAGACTATGACAATTTTTTGCTGACTTATACGAAACGGTAGCGATGATTTTGTTATTGAGAGTAAACATGTAAAATGAATTTTCACTTAAAGAAAAAAAATACACTTAATTCAAGTGTAAAACTTTATTTACTATGCGGAATATATTTGAATTTTTATTTTACGGGAATTTCTCTTCAAGCTTGTCGTCTGAATTGTGCTTGAGATGCACTTTCATATAAGACATAATACGTAATATCAAGTTACTTTGTCGATATATCGCGGTATACTATACTATATATATTGTCATTGCAGTGGTCAACTACTTTTGACAATAGCAGCACGAGGCAAATCTGGAATAATTCGTTTTCTAGAAGTGTCTACGTAAAAACTAAAATCATCTTTTTATATTTTTATTTATAATTAAAAGTACAATATACGATTGTCGTATTATCAGCGTAAAAATTTGAAATAAAAATAATACTAAGCAATTGCACTAGAAGCGTATACAGAATAAAACAATTTTTTTTATTTGAAAGAAATTGTGTGCCTGGTGGGGTTCTTTCAATTTTATATAATACATACTTATAGATATTAATTTCATTTACTATATTTGCAGATAATGTAATGTAAGTACATATGTAAATAAAATAATATGTTCTGTAAATGATAGCTCCAGAATGACATTTTTATAAAGAATAACGTTTTAGCAAACAACAAACATTATTCGCAATTTAATATTTTTTTATTTTATGCTGACACCCGTTGTAAAAAAACAATATATAAATGAACGTGCTACGACAAAATGGAAGAACGCAGATTCTTGTTGCAAGATATGTAAGCATACGATTATGTTTCCAAAAAAAATATTGCTCATCTTCATTAATCAACATTATTAATAGGTCACAGATATAATACTAAATTTGAAACTTTTCCAATGATTAAATAATAATTAAAATAAATTTGCGTCCTATTTTATGCTGGAAGGTTCAAGAAAAATAAATGGTTCTTTTAATTGAACTCTTTTCATGATTGAATATATCAATAATATACAGTCAATTATGTTTTACAATGCTGAGTTTGTGTAACAGGATTTTGAATATAAAATACGAAACTAAAAAAAATGCGATAATTTTTTATGAATTCTGGATTTTTTATTGTCGCATTTATTGCAAAATAGGTCACGTTATTATATTAGAGACTTAAGCATAAACTTGAAAAAATGTCTATAAATATTTCAATACAATTTCTAACTATTAAAAGTTTCTTTGTGGAACTTCAGGATAAAAACGATAATACGAAAACAATATATATATATATATATATATATATATATATATATATATATATATATATATATAATTCAAACGATTTGAAATTATATACTCATTTAAACAAGTATAACCGAATATTTTTTTCTTATTTAATATCTTAATACAAAAACAAATTATTATAAAGAGCAATAAAAATACTGTTTAAATCTAAATAATTAATTACATAAATAATAAAAAGTAAAAATAATGGATTATTTGTTTGACTATTTAAACTATATATTTATTGTTGTGATTAATATCAGAAATAAATTATTTAATTATTTTTAAAATAATCAAACTATTTTCTTGATGACTTCATATTATCATTCATTTGCAATTTCATAATGTAAAATATTCGTAAATAAAATATACATTATATACTATATGTAAAGTATAGAACAAATATTCAAATGAATATATACATAGCATATATGATAATCACGCAGCCTTCAAAGAAACATTGAATTGTTTAAATTGTAATATATATACCTTTAGCATAAAACCTTCATGATCTTTTGTATATCCAGTGGACGTAGCCAAGTTATTGATCTTCAGTAGTACGGGATCCACCGACTTTATCAGGCTATGCTTGGACTTCACATTTCGGCAGGCTTGAAACATTTTCAATTTTTTTAGCGCTCTCCCGAGCGCTTAATTAGCTGTGTCACTTGATAATTTCGTTGCTTAAGAGCATTTCATCAATGATACTACTCTGGCTTTACAGCGCGGCATTAATACTGATGTTTATTATTCATTGTGACCAAAATGTTTTTTTTTTTTTTAAAAAAAGACCCGCTCTCGTTGAAGGAGACCGGTGGTCGAGGCAACTTGGGAATTTGGAATGAAAGGTTAAGCATTGAACATAGCAGAAGTCAAGAGTTATTATTGTATGCATATATATATATATATATATATATATATATATATATATATATATATATTTATTTATATATATTCCTCTCTATTTATTTTTCACTCTCCATTTTGCACTCCCGCCAATATGATCTCAAACGAAGTTCACAGTCTTTATATTATATCCTACAACTTTTTTATATTTTTATAAATGTGTGAGCATATGTATATATATATATATATATATATATATATATATATATATATATATATATGTACGTATATATTGTATAACCGAATGAACCATAAGATTAGTTTTTCCCCCGCCCACTCACTATACCCACAAGTATATATGAATATAATAAATATTGTAAGAAAGTCACGGTAAAAAGATGTACGACTAAAATTTATTTATCGTTCTATGCATTGCATGGCTAATAATATTACACGTGACATTATATATGGCACCGATTCAATGTAACCCCGGGGAGCTGAGATGCATCGGCGTGCACTCTTGCAGCTCGCCGCGCGCGTGATTGCGAAAAGGAATCACTTCAAGGTTGATGGCCTTACGCGTAACTATTTTTATATGCAATAATAATTTAATTATACAATGAATAGTTTCGAACGATACGAAATATTAATTATCTACCCTATTTCCCTCAAAATTCAATTCCTCCGTCAATGATGAGAGCTCTTGAAGGGTGGCGTTCTATAAACAATCTATCTCGCCGTTTTTACTACTGCGTGTCCCGGATTATCTATCTATATATATATATATATATATATATATATATATATATATATATATATATATATATATATATATATATAATTTATAAACTAAACGCAACAGATATAAACTTGGCACCGCACACTATATCTCCTTCACAGTTTCCCTCTCATTTATACTCACGTTCCTTCATGTGTCGCTCTATCTAACACACATGATCGCGAACGCAATGTAATTTTCAGTTAACGTATGCAGTCTCTCCTTCTCTATTCTCCTTCACCGCGGTCGCACTCCGTATGCATTTAGCAGTATATAATGCGCCTGCAGCTTAAAAATATGCCCGAGGCTCGAGAGTGCAAACTCAGAGGAAATGCAATCGTTATAATAAAAGATTTTCAGCAAATTACTTCATCGCGTGTTTTGACAATTGGCGTTTTATTCATTTGATTTTTCCCCTGTTTTTATTTTCCTTCGTTATACTTACTCTGATCCCGAACTGCGCATTTTGTATTTCATTATCTACTAGCTTTTCCGTCATATTATATATTACGCTTCACTTTTTTGCATTGATAATACATAATACACTTCAAACAAAGCAGTCAACCTTGAAGCACAATAATCGAATTACGAATTGACATTAGCATATCGTAGTAAACGAGTTACAATATATATTTATTTATGTATTTTTTACTTTAACTACTATTCAACGCAATATTTATTTTCAAAATTTATACATCTATCCATTACAATGGTTCACTAATATGTTATTTCTTTTTTGGTTTAAAGTTACATTCTATACATTTTATTAACCGTGCACAACATCCTCAAAAACTCCTCCAAAACAATGCAGACGCTCCCTTATAACCTTCTAAAGAATTACTTCCTTTCTGCTCCTCCTTGATTTCGCTACATTTTACGCTACCGCGTAATTTGCATTATAATGTCGCGGTGGCTAGTTCCCCCTCTACTACAATCGACCATATAACATACTATCATCTCTAATTCGTGTATATATTAAGGTAAGTATACAATCCACTCTGTTATATATTTTTGTTTTGCTTGTTGATTGATTTTACGGATATATGTGACGCCCTATATTTCACTTTTCTGCTTATTATGTGGCATGTCTCGCGCAAGAATGTTCATATTTTATAAATCGCGTTTCTTACAATATTATTATAGTAAAATATACAGAACACGCGTCGCGTCTCACTTTATCAATATTGCTTGACCCGCGCTGTCTGCGATGACTGCGCGAGCATAGCGCAATGCTGTGTTAGGCCGTTTATATGAAAATTGCAGAAGTGTATTAATATCTATATATAGAATTGTTCAGCACTACACCTCCGCACATTCCCGCGCGTCACGCAGCTCGCAGCAGCAGTAGATTGCTCCCTATCCTGTTTGTTCTGCAGATCAGCTGGTCTATGTGTACATACAACTACCTATATATATATATTCTACCTTCGCAGTTTCGATCGATCCGCGCGTGCGCGTTTGTGCGTTGCGTACCCCCCTTTCACCACACACCGTTTACGGATCAACCAGCTTGCGCTTCTATTGGAATGTAGAAAATTAGCAGAACGTTATAATTTTATATATGTTATAGACGACGGAGTCTTTAAGTCGTGCTGCAGAATTTATAATATATAATATTCGAAATTTAAATAAAACTGATATACGTATAATACGATTCCTCACTCGATGCTTTTATATACATCAGGTACCTCTCGGGCACCTCGCGAAATGCGTACGTAATAATGTACAGTCGCCTGACCGCCTCATTGAGTATTCGACATCTTCTATATATATGGCGTCCTCGACGAATCGCGAAAAATTACAGTACAAGAACGTTCGTAGACTAGAGATAATGCGCGTTCGATTCCTATTATTACGAGATAATCTTCCTATGTTTAATGTATCATTCGCGAAAAATAATAAGAATAATAACACACAACACAGCTGTTCGGAGTGTTTCTGATCTTGGCGCTCAACGCTCCCGCGCGCCCCTATATTAACTATGCTACAATTCCGTCTGCTCGCGTGTTGATGTTCGTCACCGTCTCGTTCGCCGCTGGGCGTCGCTGCAGTGGCGTTGCTGCTATAATCGTCCTCCTCTCACTCCAACTGATGTCCCTCGCGTTCTCGCCAGGGGGCGCGGCAGTGGTAATAGCAGGAGCGCCGTATGCTCTCGCGACTACAGCAACAGCAGCAGCGTCAGCAGCAGTGCGGCACCTACGGCCGCGGCGCCGAATACGAAATACACGGCGAGCTTCAGATGTCGGCCCTTCATCTATCGTCAGAGAAGAATGCACTTGTCGGAGTCGCCGCCGCTGCCCGTGCCCGCGTCCTGCGAATGGCCGCGGAGCGAGCTCGTCGGCGTCGGCGACGGCGGCTTGCCCTCTAGCGCCTGGATGCTCTTCATCAGTTCCCGGAACACCTGCATGAGACACACGGGGCACGGGCAGTGCACGGACATATAATATACGTTGAATAATATACGTCTTAATATACGCGAATTATTTTATACGTATGCAGCGGATTTTAAAGCCAAAATGTACGTCATATATATTTGCTTCAGATATTCAACTGTGTTTACTTTTGCCTATATATAAAAATTTACAATTGTCAAGTATTTTTATTAAGCGCTATAAATTAATTTGATATTATACGGTATAATCGTGATTTTTTAGGCCAGCGAACAGATAATTTATGGTTCTACATGAACGAAAAAGCCTAAAATTTATGTTTGAAATTTGAAGATTTAGTTCAGCGCTAAACACTTTTTCAACACCAAGTTATTATTACTAACAGGTACTTTTATTAAAAGCGAATACATAGCTTTTTTATATGCGTAAATAAAGAAATGCCGTTTAATAAATATTCTTTTTTTAGTTAGTTATACACGCATTTGAAAGTATATTTTAAATTAAAATTTATTTTTCGTAAAACTGTTTTGACTTAAAAAAAATTAAAATATTCTTGAAATACTTGAAATACTACTTTTAAATAGGCATTTTAAATATCATAAGAATTTTCATTTTAAGTATCACGTGTAAAGGGATCCTGATAATTTGTCTTGATAATGTCTTGATAATTTTTAATGCATGAATATAAATATAAATTTATAAATTTATAAATATAAAAATAAATATATATATATATATATATATATATATATATATATATATCTTACAAAAATATTATTTTGTCTTTTGAATCAGTTTATAGTGAAATTACTGATATACGTAACAAATAATATATATTAAGATTTTGTTAATAAAAATTTTGTATATGTATGTTAAATAAAATGTTACAATAAAATATGTTCTACGTAATTATTATATGAAATTTGAAAACTACATCAAATATAATTTATTACTTCAAAAATTATTATATGGTCTATCTTTTTTTATTAATTTAAAAATGGTATTGTTTGTGAGCATGCAAACTCATACATAAATTAAAACGTAAAATTTGAGATAAAATCTATAAATATTATTTTAAAGATAAGATTTAAGACTTGTGTTTTTTTAAATTTCATAGTAAATAAAATAGAATGCTGAATAAAATATTTGCACTGTTTAACAAATTTATCTATTCTTTTGATAGGTGAATTATACTTAGATTAAATATGTTTGATGGAACATTTTTCTTATAATTGATGCACCATTTGTTTATTTATATTTCATCTAATGGATGAAATTATACATAATTCTAATATTTCGGATTCTGAAGTCAAACTATTTTCTTTAGCATTTTATTTTTTCAAAATTAATTTATTTATATAGCTGTACTGAATAATTTATTAACGTACGTAGTTTAAAAAATAAACTTCTATAACGATTATTGACGTATCTCTGGTTGTTTATATTGTAAAATAAATATAGATTTTGAATCACTTTGTCTATGACACGAGAAAGAATTTTTTGTTGACAGAAATTTTACTCAAAATGTATATTAAAGAATAAGATTAAAAGAACAATTGAATTATTTTTTATATCGATCTTTTTGTGAAATTTTTCACATGTATGTGAATGTCATGGGAGGTTTTTAAGTACAATTATAGGATTTACTTGCGGGGTTTTAATAAGATTTAGATATAAATACTACATGTGAAGACAATGCTTACTGATAATATTTTCAAATTAATTTCATTTTTTTATAATTAATATTAATAAATGTTTTTTACATTTGACATTCTTATATCAGTTGTTAATTTGTTTATAGTAAAAATAATATGTACGTAAAAAAAATGTTAAGATTACAATATGTTCAAACAAATTAAACATATATATTCTAAATTAAATCAATATAATCTAAAAAAATAATCAAAAAAATTTGAAGAATATTGTTATACGAAGTTCATATAATAATGAAAAAAAGAGCATTATGTGAATAATATTGATGATGAATTTTATTTCAAAGATTTTCTAATTGTAAATTAACCAATCATGCAATACCTTTGCAAATCGCATAAAGTGACACGAAATCCCAACGTTTTCAAAATAGAAAAAGAGCAAAAATGATATACGAAACAACATCTTTACGTAACTATTATAGATAACAAACTAACACTTTGTAACAAATATATACTGATCCAGATTACTACATAAAATTTCTAATCTGATCAAGGGTATATTTTTTATCATGCAAATACTTTTATATTATCCGACGACTAGTTCACTGTGCGAGATAAAAATTAACTCGCAAATTTAAAAGGGCAAATAGCATCATTTTTATTCTGTGCATAATATCAAAAAAATGCTGGTATAATTCGAAATAAAGACAGAAATTTTCAATGAAAAAGCATCAAACATTTTTTCCAAAATGGTAAATTTTGAATTGATTGGAAGAATAATTTTGAAAAAATTTTGAATAGAATGGAAGAACTTTTGTTATATGCAAAGCTTTGTTATATGGACGGATGCGCTTGATATACTAGAGATTTAGATAATTTACAAAAAAATCTGGCACATTCAAAAATTCGTAACATGTTATGAATTTGGGCATAACTCTTAGTATTGTTAGACTTTGCTAAAAGTTGCCGAGATCTCATCTAACATTATTAGTGCCTGTGAGTAAAAATTTGAATTTTATAGTACTGCATGTCAACTTTTAATGAAGTCTTGTAACAAAAATTTTTCTATTTCAAGAGTAGAAAACTGGAAAGTTTTCTACAATAGTCTGTTTGTAGCTTATGTATAACATTAAAGTTAATTAGGAAATGTAATTAAAACAATCACTGATAATTAATATGAACGTGTGTTGGTAGTGCTCATTTTTTGTACGGGTTCGATGAAAATCTTTGTTAACTGAAAATTGAAAAGGATTAACAAAATATTTCAATTTTTGATCTAATCTATTTAAAAGCTACGTCTTTGAAGCTTGAATTTATAAGAGTATTATTGTTCTAAAAGTTCATATATCCAGAGCTGTTATAAAAAAAAAGTCATGACGAGTTATCTCATTGTGATATCTATTTAATCAACTACCAACAACACTACTGTATTAAAATGTCACCTTAACAATTATTGAATAAAAATTTGATAGATAGATTAATGGAAATTTAAGCTTGCCTATGTATATAATATTGATATATAAAAATTTAGTCAACATTTAGTGATATTTTGCATTGAACTTGAAAGTTGTGCGTATTAAGATAATATTATTGACATTGTTTTACTATAGACAAGATTAAACTTCTTCTTGTTCTTCTAATTTTTTCCAAAAAAATTTGCAAAACAGATCGGATTTATGTAATAATAAACCATATTAGTGGTTTCTTATGAAGAAAATATAAGTTTGGAGTTTTCGCAGAAACAGAGAGATGTTTCTCGGAATAACCGAAGCTGAGCAAATAGGATCAGAGAGAGAGAGAGAGAGAGAGAGAGAGAGAGAGAGAGAGAGAGAGAGAGAGAGAGAGAGAGACCCTATTGGAAGCGATGTTTCCTTTGCGTGGCGTGGAAAAAGGTTCCTTGCATTTAAAGCAGCTGAGGCTTTTCTTTGAGTGCCGATAGAAAATATTTGTTATATTCGGGCATATACCAATTAGGACTCAGCCGCGGCATTCGCAGAATTCAATATTTCTTGAGTAAATGTATCAAATTATTTATCTCTTTGAAGCTAGCAGAATATTTATTAATATAATCTGTCTGGAGCAGGGAAGTTACGCTTTATTATTAAGAAAAGTTACTCTTAAGCTTAGATACTCTGTTATTATTATTATCTTTATATATCAAACTTGATCTTGCCTTTTGATTCTGGCGAGTTTTATCACGTGGAAAGTATAATCATCTCAGAACAATATAGGTTGAACCATAAAATGCGATAAGAAATTAACGTTGCTTTGAAATTAAATGTGAAAAATTAAACTACAGACAGTAGTTAGTGGTAAAATATATACTTACAATTACTATAGTATTTTTTTCTCTGAAAACAAATAAAAAACCGAGTACCTCTGGAGCCTATAATTATAGCTTTTCTGTTTTTCTATTATCTATACAAGAAGTATTATATTAACACGCATTGATTTTATATTTCAATTTACAATATTCCTCAATGATGTAACTTTACATAAGCATAAGCTGAAGGGTAAAATATGAAGAATAATAGAAAATTTCTGCGATTGCTTTCGTCTTCAGATTTAAGAAATTAACGCTAAAGTGTACCTGAATTTTTTTTCTCCAAAATCACATGTATGAATATTTAAAATAGGTAAATGAATAATTACATAGACATTAACTACATAACATATAATTGCTTTAAAATAGAAAAAAAACAATTATTCGGAAGAATTGGATTAAAAAAATAAAAATGTTCGCTCAATCTACACCCACTATAAGTACTGTATAAAAAAAAAATATATAACTCTAATCCAAATGCAATTCATTCTAATGAACCATAAGAATGGCCGGTTCATAAAATTTATAATCAAATCAGATAATTCAGAAAAAAATTTTTTAATATGTCACACTCAAAAATAAAATTCAATTCACACTCAAATTCATCTCAGCATCAGTTTAAAAAGCTTAAGTTAGTTATAACTTCATAAAAAACACAGAAGTACCACAGAGGATTTAATAATATTTTGTTAGCGTACAAGGACTATCGATGATTTTTCATATAATTGATTTGCGTTAACTTGTTACTGTATGACAATTTGAACGGTATACACTTAATCATTATGCTCTTTATCGATATAAAATACGAACTTGTACATTTCTTGATCGTGTTTAATTTTCTTAATTTTATATTTCTTAATTTTAATAGCTACTGCGTACAATTGAATAATGCCCATTGCCTTTTAACGTCTCCAGCGTTTGCTACGAGACCAAAATGAAAAATACTGCGCCCAGACAAGGTACACACTGAGTACAAACGCTCGATGTATAGGCAACACAATAATTAATTGGCTGGGTATGCGCGCGTGTATAAAACCGAACCTCTGGGATACATACGCGCAGAGTGGGAGGGGGATGGATGTAGTGGTCGAAGGAGACCGCGAGGCGGGACTTTACCTGGACCACTCGGCAATTGAATCTGGCGCTGCACTCGACGTAACCGCATCTCCAGTGTTTGCGCACGAGGTTGACGATGTCCCGGTGCCGGGAGTTCGAGTTGCCCGGGGTAGGCGAGAGCATGTCCTGCTTATTGCCGACCACCATCAGCGGCACGCTCCGCATGTCCCGCGACTCGTAGATCTGCTCGCGCAGCGTCTTTATGTACTGTTCAGAGAGATACACACACAATACACATATATAATATTATTATACGCATTTGTATAAGCTATTTATATTTATGGCTCTTCAGCAAGCTTTCGATTTGGAAATAGTAATATATATATATATATATATATATATATATATATATATATATATATATATATATATACTAAGTTCACAGTTTCGATATATAAATAAATATAAATATATAAATCAAATCCACGAACAGTGCAGTGTTTCATTTTAGTATAAGTTTATTAAGATGAAGAATTCAATGTTTAATCATTCTTAAATTGGTTGTAAATAATTCATATATGTTAAAACTTCTAGATGTTCAACTCAGTTTATTATTCGCTAAAAATATTAAGCTCTAGAAGAATCTAATTTGTTAATGAAATGAAGTTTGCAAGAAAAGTATATTATATACTAGGTAACAAGAAATTTTTGTTGAATTTTTTTGAAATTTTAATATTTACGTAGATATTTTTAAATAATTCAAAAGAAGAAAGCAGTTTTATTTGAATTAATTCAGTAGAAACGGCTTCTCTATGATTTAGCTACTGTAACTCTGGTTGTATTCCTTCCAAGGGATGAAAGTTTTCGATCTTACTTAAGAGGACTTTTTTTCGTTTTTTTTTTTGTTGATAAAAGAAATAGTTGGTTATGAGTAAACAAGATAAATTTCTCACACATTTGTCGAATTATCTTTCATTTTTATATAATTTCAACATTACGCCCTTTTCTCCCCTTAAATTTTGCTTGCAGTATAGTCTTATATCGACTCTAAATAATTTGGAATAAACGTTATTTTTCAAATATTCAAAATATCTAATTAGACCCTAAAGGCTTGCACCTATTACAAAGTGTACTATTGAATAAGCTAAATTTCAAAAATGTGTTTTTGTATATTGTATTCTTTTTGTCACCTATGTCAGTATATTTAAAATTATGGAGATCTGTATACGAATATATTTGTATCGATAGTAAAATTAATATCTATTTAGTATTTTTCTTTTAATTCACTATTATAGTTCAATTATTATAATATTACAATGATTTATGATTCTTTTGTTTCTTACAAAAATTTAATACAAATTTTTTGACAGATTTTCTATGTTCGCATCAACTAATTTAACGGTGATTGTCCTGAAAGTTCGACAGAAATATTATGAAAAATTCTCTGAAAGTTTTAACTTTATGAAAAACTTAACATTTTTTAGACAAATTAAGAAATTTTCTAAGTGTACTTCTAAAATACTTTCAAAAAACTTATTCCCAACATTACGAACTCTTGTTAAATAGATTTAAAAAGGAAGAAAATCTTTTTAAAAGAATTATTCATATAAATTTAAATCTGTTTTAAAATAATACACATTGAATTTTGATAAAAAATTTAGAAAGCATTATATATATTGTACCATTATGATAAAAGCTAATTTTTAAGCATTTGAAGTAGTTATTATAAAAGCTTTTCTGAAAAATTAAAAATTATTTTCCCACGAAATGAATTACAACCCTTGTTAGAGATATATATTTAAAAAATTCTTTTTTATTCATATTATAATAGTCGTACAATTTTCTGAATTATTTATTAAAAAATAACACACTGTATTATTCTGCTAAATAGTTTAAAGATTGCAATAATCAATCTTTGTAACACTGCTTTTTTACGGTATTGTTCATTTTGATATTGGAATATTTGTAAAATCATTTATGAAGCGCTTTATCATCATCATGCAGCATCAGAATCATTACATAAATAATGTAATAAACTTTATAGGTTTAATATTATGGAAAACTCATAAAAATACTTCCTTTTTAATTTTATACATCTGAAAAATCCGAAATTTATCCAAAAAATTCCGTTGAGATATTTATTTCTTTGAATCGAATCTAATGGATTTAAATTTCTTAATAAACTTTAGAGAGTTTTTAATAAAGTGTAATAGAGTTATTTAAAAAACTTTTTTATTTATGCAACCATCAATCCAAATAATTCTGACTATTCTTCTGAAATTATTAAATTCATCATATAATTTATTCTGCTTTAGTTCGACGAGCTATGTGGCGACACAATATATGAACGGTCGTATTAGTTTCTATTTTACGCGCAACTTATTGCCGTGCGAGTGACATCAGGCCGCTTGTCTGTCTCTGTATGAGTGTGTGTGTGTGTGTGTGTGGGCGCGCGCACGCGCGCGTGTTCGTATGTGCATTAAACAGCGCACGATACAATGCATGATTAAAGCAAGGGGGATTACCCTTAACGGATTTTTGGTTTTAGCCCTTCGATGCGCATATATACACGTACACTATGCAGAAACGTGGAATCGCTGCCGTTGCTCTGGTGTATCGTTAAATTGAAGAGGCGCGGGATTAAAGCCACGAAGGAATTAAATATTTCATTATGTTTCGTTTAACGAAGAATGGATTATTTATTGAATGAAAATAAAATTTGTCCGCCGAGAGATAAAGGAAAATTTCGTGCAAATAATCAAATGTAATTCTATATATAAGAACAAAGATCATATTATGCTTTTTTTACTGAGCTATCGAGATTGAATTATCGAAAGGGATAAAAAAGTTGATTTTTTATATCTAGTAAAAAGCGCAGTTGTTTTTCAATACTATAAAACTCATACATGTAATATTTTGCTTCGAAAGATTAAAAAACTATTTGAAAAACTTAAAGAAGTTTGTTTAGTTTTCATCTTTTATATTTAACAATACTTCTTTGATAAAATAATATCGAATATATCAATATGATATATTTTTGAAGTTTCTTTTCCAAACTAAAGTCTGATATATTGTATTATATATGAAATGTTGCATGTATCCTTTCCATTGAATCAGAATTTTTGTATGTGTCATTCAAAAAAAGCTCCAACGGGAAAGTTTTCTAAAACTTTTTTTGATTATTAACTTTCGGTTTAAATGCGCCGCTGTATGAATAAATTTGCACAATAAACTATTACAAAGAATTTGAAAATGAAATCTCTGGATCGTGACTTTTTTTTTAATTCACTATACTGTTCGCCACCGCTGGACGACAAATTATCAAATCCCTAACTAGAGATATCTCCATAAAAGCAATTAAGACACTGCGATTAGCATATAGCGCGTCGAGTGCTCTGGGGTAGTTTTAAATTAAAATCGAGTCTCTCTCTCTCTCTCTCTCTTTCATCCCGTGCAATAATTATTCTCGAATCCGCTATATATAAAATCGACCACCTGCGTCCCTGCTCCACGTCCAACCTCGTTCTCTTGAACAAATAAAGGTCAAAATGCGAGAATAAAGACATGCAAGGTAGAGGGGTGGCCCTATAGTTAAGCATTCGCGCAATCGGATTCTTTAAACATCCGCCTCCCCGTTATACGCAGGGGAGTAAAAACGCAAAGTCGGCTTTGCTATCTCTGATACTATAAAAATGGGGGTCGGCGGGTGGGAAGCGCGGATAGAAAGAATGCGATGGCGGTCGTGGTGGTCGCTGAAGCGACGAGAAAACGATTGGAGCCAGGTGGATAATAGAGACGCCCCGCTGTAGAATTTAATATCGCTCTGCTCTCGACAATGAGACGGCCTTCGATTTTCCACTTTTTCGATATAAGACATCCTCGAATATAGCGTCTCTCTAGAGATGTTCGCAAGTAGCGAAAGCCTCTTTGGCAGGGTGGCTCGACTCTCGCGCGGCTTCGATATATATGTTTCGCATCGTACGAGTTCCGTGATGCGCTCGCACGGATTCGTGCGCACGATTGATGCGCGGGTATCGCAGATGAATTCACGTCGTTAAGTTCGCCGTGGCTGGTGCGCTCGTGCAAGTTTTTGAACGACTCACGACACGCCATTACATTGAAAGCCAGCGCGAGAGTTTGCTTGGAGGAAGTCCCAATGCGCGATGTCCACTGATTTATTATTTAAAGTGCAAGCGTTTAAGCGTTGAAAGCTTGATATAATTTTGAAGTTTGAACGTGTATATAGTGCTACTTGGGTAACGTTAAATTATTAAAGAGAACGAGAAGTTTTAGAAGGAAAAAGAGGCATTTCTGGACTATCTCGGCCGGAAATCTGAGCACGATGGGTCACGATGCCGCGGCTCACTTCATTACAACTTTTCCTCAGGTAGCCATTGCGCGGACACTTCGCTTCGCGTCATACGCGACAATAGACGCAGCATGATGAAAGAGAAATATACAGAGTATTTCTAATGTCAGATGTATTAATTAGACGCAGTTTGGCAGATCATGATATAATGATCAGAGTAACTTATGTAAAAAGTAAAAATACATTTCAATCAGTTAAAGCTCGATTCTCATCTATGGGAAAATATTTATCTGCTAAAGGCAAGGGTTAAAAGCAAACATACGTGGACAATTACTGTCATAGAATTGAAAAAAAGGCTGCAACAATGCCGTACAGTAGAGCAAGGTTTAGAAATATTATATAAGACGTAAGTTTGACTTCCGACAGAATTCAAAGTAGGGTAATAGCATCGTGCGTAAGTGAATACTACGTGATCTGTTAGCATCTCTAATTGGTCTTGAACTTAGAAATATAACAAAACAAACCAAATTTCGGAACCAAGCACCTATGGATATGTGGACAGATCATATTTCACAGTTATGTTCAGAATTTTTTCAGAATTATACTTCGAGGTGAAGTATATGAAAAATATTAATCAATTTTGCCAAATGTTCAATGCAAGTGCAACGAACATTTGGCAACGTTGTTCATGGAAGTTTACTCTGAATTATTAAATACGAGTCGGTATCATATTACGTATTGTATAAGAAAAGATATAAAAACAGATGGGATTACGATTACAACTTAACTTACTCAGTACCAAAAGAAACTTCTCAAATATATAAGTGCCGTGCTCAATACGAAACTAAGTCTCCGACCTCCCATACGAAACGTGACAAATAAAGGATCTGGAAGGAGAAAGACTTCGAACAGACTAATGCCTAATACGAGCAGACCTAGATAAAACGTGCTTAGTATAGTGAGACTTAACCACTCGATATTTCTTTATCGAGCAAATCTGTAGAGCGATGATGTGAATATTAGGAAACGGATAAATGTTATGAAAGGCATCACAAACGGGCGCATTGAAAATCATGTGCGCGCATTGAACCATATCACAAGACGTAGTTTTTGTGATCCTGATAACAATCTCCATTGACTTGCTAGTGGCCGAACATAAAAAAATTTAGGAGCGCAGTATGACTGTTATGATCGAAGACGCTATGTCTGTAGAACATATTTAACGATGTTCCAATTTTGGAAAACGTATATTGTTCATGTGTCAAGATTGGTCGGAACTGCAACAAGTGCTTGAGACAAAGATAGAACTGTATTAGAACTGTTATGATTGATTGTAAGTTGGGAGATCGAAGATATATATGAGAAATGTGTGGAATCTTATATGAATAAAATGATAGTAGCAAAGCAATAAATTGATTGAACGACACAAGGATTATCATCGAGGCTGAAGGAATATATAGAACAATTTGGGGGGATATAATTTTCAAAAAAGGAGTCATTTGTTTATTGTATAGGATCGTAAGTTGGTATTGTGTCACATGTGTTGTTGCATTCATATTGTCGTCTTTTATTTTTCACTTGTCAAAATGTAGCCATGTGGAATGCATAAAATGTATTCACAGATTTCCAAAGATATATAGATAATACGATTATAATACATCATTATTAATGCAATATTGCATTGGGATAACGTAATAAATTTAAAGCATTTTCTAGCAAAACTCAAAAAATTAGGTTAGGACGTATAAAATTGATAAAGTCAATATATGATATTACAACAATATACATCAATATGTACGATAATATTTTAGAAATATGACAGTAATATTGCAGTGGTATTATTGTAATATATTATTGCCCTATAATTCCTAGTCTCTTCTAATTTTCTCTATGTCGCAAGAATAAATGGAATAGTCGAGTGCTCCTGGTCTCATCAATATTGGCACATATTGTGCAGAAACAGCAATTACCTATTACATAGTATCTACAGTATGTTATTCTTAATAATACTCAGAAAATATTATATCTATACAGCTTGAATTGTATATTATAGCTTGCAGCTGTAGTTTTATTGTATTTATTAAATGTAGTACCGGGAAATTAGTATGTACCGGGAAAGCAACGAAATAGCAGATCAATATTCCAGAAATGTCGCTAAATTATGAATTTTTCTAAACAAATGTTCGTTCAATATTTCTGCGATGTGATCATGTGATATATCACCGGGGCGCAATATTTCAACAATATTATAACAATATTTCCGCGATATTTGATGCTATAAGGAAAGAACAAATACTTTTTAAATGTCGTAGTAGCCTAGCTGTATAATAATTTTTATGTTAAGTGTATATAACTATTATTTAAACGTACGTAAATATAACTTGAGCGTTACTATCATTACTTTTAGTATAGTGACAATCAAATTTAACTCCAACATCCCCTTAAGAGTCATATTTAATCTTTGCGAGCGTCCCCGCCCGCTTTATTCCGATTGATAAATTTTATGTGTCACTTTTAGTTCGCCGTGTTTCCGTCCGATAAGTTATCTTGTTTTGGAAAGCATTTTACTCATCTTTCTTTTATTAAAACCAAGGATTTTTATTTACGCTTTAATACGCAGAACAACCAATATTATCTCAGTACTCTGATCTGATTTCTAAAATTTAAATTGTAGCATGCATCGACAGCTCATCGATAAACTCGTAATGACATTTTATATAAAAAACTAGACGAGGCTTTTCTTAGCGCCTTCGAAACATTTATCTTCCAAAAAGTTGTCTTTGTTTATACACAATGACATGATTGATTGCGAAAAAATGAATAATACATCCTGTCCGCATGTAATCGTATACGATTTGAATAAAAATGCTACAGCATGCCTATGCCAGCCACGAAATACCGCTCGAATACATTTAAGTATTTTTAGAGATTTAATAAAAACACGACACGAAACATTTGGAATTTATTTGGGAAAATATATTTTATTCACAGGAAATAATGCATAAACTCCCTGTATTTTTACTCGGGTCCTATGTTCACTCACGAATGAAGCTTCTGCTTCCGCATAATTTAGCCACTCCTTCATTTTTATGCCTCGAGCCCATAAATGCACAACACATTTCGAAGCATATAATATATATATATATATATATATATATATATATATATGTATACACATATATACATACATAGCTTGCCGGGCGCAGTCGTAAATTTTTACAGGAGGTGACAACAGTCCCCGCAGTCTATAAACTCATTACGAGAGTTTCGGGAAGGGGTATTTGCATTAACTTTTATCGTCTGCTAGCTCGACTACAGTAGAGCGTGACCGAGTTTCGACGGAGGCTACGAGACATTTTCGTGACTTTCGTTATTGCGCGCCGTGCGTGGAAAATTACTTGCAAATCTGGGGGCGCGCGGCTGCGGCTTGGAGAGGCACTGCGATTTGGATCGCGAATATCCGAGGCGAGCTCCGCGTATACATTATACGCGAGATTGAGGATTATTTCGAAAATATTTAAATTATTCGTCGCGGCAAAGAGTATGATAATAATGATCGTTCCTTGATGCAAAATCAATATTTACGAGTTTATGCCGCTGCAGCTGTAAGGGCTGCGTATAATAAAAATTTGGCAGCTTTGGAAAATAAAATCGAACGACCGCGAAGTTTGCGCTTATATAATACGTGGAATTTTCAGAGATGTTTACGTATATAACCACTTTTTGCTTGTGCTTTTATTATAAGCTCCTTAGGGAATATCGGGAACGAGATAATACAATAAAGGTCTGTAACTAATGGTATTATTTTATCATATCTACTTGCACGCGGGGTTTAAAGAATATTGGCCTCTACGCAGTTTACCAAATGCAATATCATATCGTGAAGAATGTAATTTTTTTTTTGTAAGTATAAAATTATTAAATGCTTCTCAACCATCGCTTTTGCTTCGCTTTGAATATCCCAAATGCATAATCATTCTTTTACGCCTCCTTGAAACTGATCACTGATTCGATACTAAAAATGAATTTTAAATTCTTATAAACGAAAATAACAACGAACTATGTCGGCGTCTGTACGAAAACGATGGGGGTAATAATTTATTTAGGGTATATAAAGCCACGCAGCAGTTCTCCAGACAAATAAAAAGCCAAAAGAATGATGCCCAAGGCATTAAAGTCTTTTATTTATATAAGAATTTAAATACGTTTAAAAAAGCTTCTTTCTTTTATTTCCGTTTTACACCCTTTCCTTTAGGCACTATACGGTGATTAAACGTAACGGCGAGTTGAGGCATTTTCAGAAATCCCGCACTGAAATCGCCATTATGGAAAGTGCATTTACCGTGTTTGTTACTATATATACATCTATATACACCGCAGCGGCAAATAAGGCCGGGATAACAGGTCTGCACGAATACTAATAATTAGTTCGACCGGGCTAATTGTTATTGTTACAGGCTATCCTTATCAACTCAGGAAACGAGCCCGTAACTACTGTTCGAGAAAGTTGGCCAATGGAGAATTTCACGCGACTCTATATCGATCCGTACGAGCTTCTTCATTATCTTTTCATATATACTATTATTATTAGTTTATCTATACAGTTTTTTGTGTTGAAAAACTGATTTTTTCGAAAGGCAAAATTTAGATTTATATATACGCCCCTTAATTCAGTTTAATTAACCATATTATTACGCGGATTATACGAAAGCTTACCAGCAAGTTTGCATTCTACGACTGAGTTGTCGTTTCATAAATTTTTTGCAGTAACCTCCCCTATATACTTATATATTTCAAAAAGTAAAAAGCCGATGAACTCTCCGGAGCAGCGATCCGGCGCTCGTACATCACTCGTGACGCATTAGCCGCCCTGATACGGCTAGACATTCCGCCGGTGTGGGAAAGAGATAGATGAATATAAAGAGAGATAGACGGTAAGATAAAGAGATTGAGAGTGAGAAAGAGATAAAGAAATAGAGCAATTACCTGAAAGGTGTCGGGATTGCTGAGGTCGTACACGAGGACGTAGGCGGTTGCGCTGCGCAGGCCGCAGTAACGGAAGTCGGTCCATTCCAGATGCGAGTTCACCGGGAAGTAGGGTATGGTTGGCAGGTCCGTGATCTTCAGTTCGTACATGCGGTCGGCGAGGACGACGCTCGGGTAAAAGGTCTCGCGGCGGTCGGTCGGCCTGTACTCGTCCGAGAACTCGCTCCAGACGAATTGCTGCCGGTCGATGTATGGCCAGAGAACATAAACAAAAACGAATTTACATGTTAATTTCACTGTCTCGTTCAACGAAGAAGCTAATATATATATATATATATATATATATAAATACACACATACACGCACACGCGCCCACACACACATACACACACACACACACCCACCCACACCACACACACACACACACACACACACACACACACTGGCGCAGGCACACACACACACATTGGATTACGGGTGGGAGGTAATGGAAAATCTCTGAATCAGAGAGGTTCACCATCGATTGGTGTTGTTTGTTGGACTTTGACGTCGGCGCGTGCGGTCGTTTATTTCGAGGCTATTGTCCAACGATTATGTAGAGAGGATATCGAAGCTATATCGAAAATTCATTTGGGGGAGTTGGCTGTAGGTACGGCGACTGTACTTCCATTATTTGTACGTATCAAGAATACAATGGTTTGTCGAATTCCGAATGGAAGCGATAGTTTGCAACAGTAAGGCTTTCTCTATATAGAGGCCAAACAGTAAATACTGTTCGAAACTCCATTATTTGAATTATATATTTATATATATATATATATATATATATATATATATATATATTGCAAAATTAGTCCAAAAAAGAGAGACCACTGCATTGGGCTGACCAATTTAATATCGATTGAACGAGGTAATTCTAATTACCTTTAAAAGGAGCTCTGTAAACTTTCAGGATAGAAGCTATGATACTTTCATTCACAGGCTTGAAATTAGTACTTGGGCTTGATAAAATTGGAATTACTGTATAGTTAGACGCATTTTATTAATGGAAACCTCTACTCTCCCCATTCAATAGAATCAAAATATTTCTAGCCATAGTCAGCAAATGCAGTTTCTTATTAATTCGGAATTGAATTTGCATCGATATTGTATAATATATCAAAGGTAAGCAATTAGCCACATCGATTTTCTGTGGAATTAATAAAAAATAGTACATTTCCATATCAATGCGAGAGTTGATTATCTTACCCTGCAGAAAAATTTACGCATAAGAGGATGAAAAGTCTTATAAGTC